>MU788631.1:26448-39923 GCA_026770625.1 Nicotiana glauca
CTCACATAGGGAGATGCACATCGAGTCAAATTTGCTCATTATAACAAAATACCGAGTATCGGTCGTAAGCATACTGAATGCATAATGATATCTACTTATAGCGTTGTAAGCTAGAAAAGCCAAACACAACTGAGGTCCTTCCCCCTCAACTCCCACTATGAATCTCGGTAGCACCGCATTATAAGTGCCCACAGTCCAAAAATCATAACACCTCAGAACACCGAAAAAGCAACTCATAGACCTTCCCAGATCACTAATAAGATTAATAACGATAGATTCAACCTATCCCTCAACAATACATATCGGGGCCAACCAAGCCATCTCAATCTGAATACGTAGCCACATCGGTCTGCCAACGAATTCAATACCAAGAAGCCTGAAGCTGCTCCTTCCACTTTTTATAACTCCTGCCGGAGTCGTACGATACGGTGCCCGGTGCCAAATAAATGTCGAAATCCACAATCTCGCCCAATGACATGCCCAGCCATAAGGAACGCATTCGAAAAAGTCCTTCAATACCGGAACTGAATCAATGGTAGAAACCTCTATACCGACATCCGTCACAAAGACCCAATTAAGGAAGGCAATCCTTCCCAGCCGTCCGCTGATCTTTGGAATACCAACCACTCTACTATAACATAATCCGATGTACCTCGCCACGCAACCGGTGGCATTTTTCGACATAGCCCATAGCACAATAGTCTAGAATAACCCACATTGCGACAAAGTCTACAGCTCAACATCATATACAAAATCTAAGATACAAACAAAGAAGGATCCACTCAGGCCTCCAATCCTAATAGCCGCTAACGGTACCAATACACACTATCCACAACCACTACATAGCCTGAACATGAGAACTCCCAGTCTCCAGCTCCACATAGCACACAAATAACTATGCCTGATCCCAAATTCCGCCGTATGAATACATATTACATCTCGAGCACCCAGTCATTCTTCGAAGATATTCTAAAATTCTCCAGTGCCATCAAACACACTCAGATATCAGCAGTCGATCTAGCAAGAAAGTGCCGCAATACTACCGAAGTATCATCATTCTAATCACATTAACCTTCTTTCGAGACATATACTCTCGTCAAATCACTTCCAATTAGCAGTACCATTTCCTTGATTACCCGAGGCTACCCATTGCCTAAAAATTTTATAAACTTCTTTTCAGAACTGAACTGAAACCTCGCACACGCCAATCTCGATCCTCTACAACACATCGCATATACCATACCCTCCAAGGGTAACATGAGAACTTTTATCTCTTTTCTGCTCTGCAGTCATCGACGCACTCAACTAGTCAAGAACTTTAATTGATCCTATTTAGAAGAAAAATCATTACACACTCCATGCTTCGCGCACCCATAGAAAATATACTCATCTTCAAACCACGGTAAAACCCAACAAGAACATATCTGCCAACTCCATTTGTACAAGCTAAACTGCCAGGACTGAATTCTTTTGTCTAAACCAAGCTGCGCAAGCCGTCAAAACCCAAGAGCATTGCTGCAAAATGCGGGAAAAAGCTCATTACCTCGAGCACATACAAAGAATTAATCATACCCTCACCATGCCGATTCGGTCTATTATCAAGCTATTCCGTCTATCAAATTTATCTTTTTGTTCATCATCCACTTGATATTTCTCCCACGCTGTAGCATCACAATGCCTCAATCCATGCTTACCACACGAGACTCGCACATAAGACCACACTGTCTAAGACCCATGGCCACTGAATACTCTCTCAATCGTTCCCAGAAATACTACATTCCAGTACTTTACCCCGAAGAACTTCCTGCGAATCTGAAATTCGTTACTATTATTTTCCAGATACTGATACACAGAATCCAATAATTAACGTAAAATACCACAAGTCTTGATCTTTTCTAACGAAAACACAGTCCCTAGCCACATACCCAACCTTAAGACACATGATTATTAGACGCCAAATCTTGGACACAATAAAACCATCTCAAGAGTTATTCACTCTTACACAACTGTAAATTATCCGACTTAAAGGACAGAACCACTCGTGCCTTATTAGCAACCTAACACCGGATATGATCTCATTCCAATACAAACAAACATCTTCCTTCTCTATACACTGAGCATTCTTTATCAACAACAGCTCAAGACATCCTATTATTTCCTCACATATACGAAGCACCATATAACCATTATCAAAATTTTGCTTCACTCGTGCCATCCTCGGCTCATTTTCTGCAACCAGGACTGATCCGCTGGCATACCTTGAAACGGAAACAACATAGCACATAACCGTGCGATCAGCTAATCAACAACAACCTCCCCAACTTGGCTCGAAGCCGTCTATCAGGACATATTTAATAACCCATAATACTTTTACTCTAATGATGCCACAATATTATAGTGAGATTAAACTCAAATCATCTACTAGTTTATGAAAATACAGATCCTCGGATACTGAAATCCTCTACAAACCTCGCATTCATCCCCACATCAGTGGAGTCCACTCTCTTAAGCGACCCAAATTTTTAAATTACAACACGTACCTTTCAATTACACATGAGATTTTCTAACAATATACATAAGAATCGTACCCCTTAAGAACACTCCACAGGAGATAACCCACCTGTTTTGCCTCAATTTAGTATTTTAGCACACCTTCCACCGTCATACACATAACACAGCCACCTAGTCTTCCTGAGTCTGAACTCATACTGCCACACGTAATGTACTTCACTTCCCAAATAGGAGACACGAAAATATTCTTCACGCGCCCATAACTCGGGGCTACATAATAGATCAAAATAGGAATCGAACACTTAACAGTTCATCCATTTTCCAGCAGACTTCTTCGTCACTACCAAGTCACATAGATACATCTCGCAGTACTAACATACTCATCACATGGATATCCAACCGCCATTCCGGCTAATAGGGACAATATCGAACATATAGGTTCAGAACACTTGCCCATACAATCAGCACCTCGGTGCTCAAGCCTTAGGCAAAGATCCGACCTCAAGTCCTCCAGACTGGCCTGATATACTCAGAATGATTACCTCTCGCCCCTCGATCGGGGAATCACAAGTTATCAAGGCACATATAATATCGAGCGCTCATGTGCGCATACAGACGTGTAGAAGGAATTTCAAGAGTTATATCTCAAGCTAAATCAAGTACGCACGATAAGAAATCCAAGAAAGTGAAGTTTTCCTAAAGGTTCTACAGCCTCTCGAGGATAAATACAAACGTATCCGTACCGATCCGCGAGACTCTACTAACCGGCTCATGACTCGTGAGGCCTAGTAACCTAGGCTCTAATACCAACTTGTCACGACCTCAATCCCGATCGTGATGGCGCCCAACACAATTGCTAGGCAAGCCCGACCAAATAATACTCACAACCCAATCATTTATCCCATTAACAATTTATAACATTAAATTAATAGTTTAACACGTCTATTAGCCAAATAATTTAGATAGAGACAATATGAAACACTGACATAACCAACATCTCCCAAAGACCTGGGGTCATGAGTCTAGATCCTCTAAGATAACAGAGTAGCAAATTCTCATGTAATACAGAGTTCTAAAATGCAGAAAGATAAAAGGGATAAGGGGAGGAGTCAGGTCCTGCGGACGTCAGGCAGCTACCTCGACAACTCCTGAACACTCTGGGAAGCAGCAAACAGCTCGACTAAGCTCATGGAACACCTGAATCTGCACATATAGTGGAGGGAGTAAAGTGAGTACTTCCAACTCAGTGGTAATAGACATATATAATGGCTGAAAGTGAGAAATCCCAAGATATTACAATGCAAAGCTATAAACAGGGATTCAACACATTTAACGGTGGGGCAACAGCAAGCAATAACAGGTAAAATATATCGATATCGATGCATGAATGCAATCCAATGCACATGACCACTGCGGTGCGCAACCCAATCTATTTGGGTACCCGCGCTCACTGTGGGGGTTCAGACTCCGGAGGGGATCCTACAGCCCAAGCGCCATATCATCGTAGCATTCGCTGCGGCGTGCAGCCCGATCCAAAGTCAGTCCAGATATATGCATGCAAGCCACACAGGCACAGTCAAGTTTATCATTTTCAGTTCCAATTATTAGGAATTATAGATTAAGTGTCTAAAACTTTAGAAATTTACTAATCATTTCGAGACAGTGTTTAACTCAGGACTGATATCATGAAAACATGCTAAACATCATGAAAAAAGTGATAATAATCCCTAAGGGATCCAAATAATCGGCACACAACCCAAATATAATCATAGCAATCCAAGTAGGATGTTTACCAATCAATTTCTAGTCAATAACACATTATAAACATCACTCGGACGGACTATGCCATAGTCCCCAATCACAAACGACCCCGCACTCACCGTAGAGTACGTGTCTCGCCTCAATATAGCATCACAGTATGATATACCGGGGTTTCAAACCCTCAAGTCATCATCTACATCTATTACGCACCTTAAACCGGCCACAAGACTAGTCCGCTAAGCCCTTTCCTCTCGAATCGACCTCCTCGCGTGTCGAATCTGGCCAAAACCACAACGAATACATTACAATAGGCTAAAGAAACATAACTCAATCAAAAGAATTAGAAAAACACCTAAAATCACGAAGTTCGCAAAACTCGAGCCCTGTGCCCAATTCTTGAAAAATTACGAAGCTTACACTACCGGATTCCTCGTCTCGCCACGAGTTCATACATACCAAGAACTCCTAAATCCGAGCTCAAATGACCTATCAAATTCCAATTTAAAATATCGAAAACTCAAGCCCTAACTTCACCTTCTTTTGATGCATTTCAACCCATTTTCATGTTAAATCTAACAAAATCTCGTGTATTTAGGCCAAGGAACTTACCTCCAATCGATTCTCAGTCAAAACCCTCGAAAATTCTCGCCCAAAGCTCTCCAAGTAGCTCAAAAATGGTGGAAAATACCTCTTGCTTGCGGATGAAATATGACATTTAAAACCCTTCTGCCAACAGCAACTTTCGCTTCTGCGGCCATACAACCGCTTCTGCGGTTACCGCTCTTACGGTCTCTTTCCGCTTCTGCGGACTTTCACTTACGGGGCATGACCGCTTCTGCGGTCCAAAACTCGCACCCGCGATACCGCTCCTGCGTTCAAGGCTTCCGCTTATGCGGAACCAACCTTGAGCTTGAATTCCGCTTTTGCGCCTGCCCATCTGCTTCCGCGATGCCGCACCTGCGGTCTCAAAACTGCAGGTGCAAAAACACCAGACACCAGCAACCTTCAGGAACACATAAGTCCAATTTTTCTTCCAATTAGCCATCCAAAATCACCCCGAGGCCCCCAGGACCTCAACCAAAAGTACCAACACACCTTAAAACATTTTTCAAACTTGATCCAATCATCAAAACACCTCAACTAACACCAAAATCATTGAATTACATCGGATTCAAGCCTAAGTTTTCTTCAAAACATCCGAAACAGACATTCGATAAAAAACCCAACCAAACCACGTCCGAATGACCTGAAATTTTGTACACATATCCAAAATCACCTAACGAAGCTACAGCAACTCTCGAAATTCCATTCCGACCCCCGGATCAAAATTTCACCTATCAACCGGAATTCGCCAAAATACTAACCTCGCCAATTCAAGCCTAATTCTACACCGGACCTCCAAATTCAATTCCGATCGCGCTTCTAAGTCACAAATCATCCCATGAAGCTAACCAAATCACCAGAATTCACATCCGAGCCCTCTAACTCAATAGTCAATACTCGGTTGACTTTTCCAACTTAAGCTTTCCTTAAAGAGACTAAGTGTCTCATTTCTTATCAAAACCAACCCAAATCAACTCTAACACACCACATAGCGATAACGAAACATGAAGAAGCATGAAATGGGGAAAACGGAGCAACAACACATGAGACGACAGGTCGGGTCGTCATAATTTTGGGTATGGAATTTAGAGAAAATTATATATTTGAGTTCGTGACGCCATGGGTAATCTTTATCTTCAAAAAATTTCAGATTCCGGGCACGTGGGCTCGAGGGCGTTTTTGTTAACTTTTTGATAGAGGTAAAAATTATTATAAATTAGATTATAATGAGTACCTTAACATATATTAATGGGTTTACATAATTATTGGCAAGTTTTGGAGCGTTGTGTATCGATTCAAGTCTTCGGAAGGGCGCAGAACGCGGTTATGGATCTTCCGAGCGAGGTGAGCTTTGGCTAGAAGATTACAAAGTTTCTATCTAATACGTTAGAGTTTCGTGCTGATAACGTGCTATAAAACAATAAAGAAGAAGAAAATATTGTAGAGAAAAGTAGAGAGAGAATTCTTATTAATATTGGGATGAATTACAATGGAATTACAATGGCTATTCAGAGTGTTAATATAGCCCTTCTGTAATTTCCTTTTGATAGACATTCTGGAGTTAGAGTTTTTATGTATCTCTTAGCTTGTGATTCATGGGGTTCCGGATTTTGGGAGTGTTAGGTTGAGATTTTGTATTGTTAAATGTCAGGCAGCATCTTAAACACTGTTTCTTTTTGTTATATAAGATTTTAATTATTTGTTAAATGTCAGGCAACAAGTCAATACATACTCAAAATGCTCCCGGGTCATTCAAAACCCGATCCAAACATACGCTCAACTCTGAAATCATCATACGAACCTGTTGGAACCTTCAAATCTCGATTCCGGTGTCGTTTACTCAAAAATCTAATCTTAGTCAATTCTTCCAACCTAAGGTTTTCGAAATAAGAATTCTCTTTCCAAATCGACTCCGAACTTCCCGAAATTCAAATACCGCCACGCGTACGAGTCATAATACCTGAAATGAAGTTGTTCATGGCCTCAAACTGCAGATCGACGCGCAAGAGCTCAAAACGACCGGTCGGATCGTTACAACTATAACTAAAAAGAAAGCACGATCACTTGTAAAGTTGACTTGTTAAAATTATAATTATATGGTTGGAAATGTGGTTCGCCTTTTTTGCCCTTTAAAAATTATAATTATAATTATATTTAAAGCACGAAGACCCTTTATGAAATATTATTTACCTTTTTTACCCTTTAAAAATATATTTTATTAGGATAATATTGTAATTTAACTATTCTCCTAATATTTTAAAATTTTCAATTAACTAAAATTTTGGTTATAATATTTTTTCATATTTGAACTATTTAAAAACTACTTATATTTAAAACTTTCAAAATTTACTATAAATACACCGCTTCGACTCTTCTAGATCTTTTTACCTAACTAAAAATCGTGCTCTAACATTTTAAAAAAAAAACTAATATTTAAGAATTTGGTTTCAACTATAATTCCTTTGAAATGGTAAGAAGGAAATTGTCCCAACTTTTGCCGTGAGATATTTTTTCCTAAAACTTTGCTGCTCAACTAACCAAAAAAGAAAAAAGGAAATCTTTCAACAATTTTACCTTCCTTTTTTGACAACCAAACGGTACCAAAGGATTCTCTAACAAAATTTTATTGTTAATTTAATTCCTTTGAAATATGTTCATTAAGCTTAGGTTTTTTTTTTTGCCAAAATATCAGAATAACTTTTTAGAAAAACAATGTATCCTAAACATAAATAAGAAATGAAACTATTTCCAAAAGGAACAAAATTTCCGTCAAACAATAATTTGTTATACTTAGAAAAATATGGAGCTTCTTTTTTTGTGGTTATTTATTATTAGGAGGGAAACATGAATTCTCTTTTTGAAATACATGAATTAACAAAAACAAAAGAATTCCCTCCATATTATTTCCCTCTAAATGTTTTGTGCCTAAATTAAAGCCTCCTAATTCTATTAGAGAGTAATATGTTGTTCCTTTTCTATAGAAATATTAGAGAGCAAAAGAACCTTAAAACACTAAAAGCACAAAAGAAAGCCAAAAAGTGAGGTGCAAATTTTTTATTGCTTGTCTGAATCAACTTGTCATCACTATAAGCAAAGGTTCTAATTTCTTCCTATATCTCTGTTTCAAGTTATGCATTATGCATTTAAATTTATGTTATTTTGTTTAATTTTGTAGACTTAGGCAAATTTTCTTGTTCTTAGATTATCGGACATATCCTTTTTTTTTTACTTTTTGGTTCAACTTTGTTAAGAAGTTTGCTACTAAGTACTTACAGAAAATATCATTTATATTTGTATTTATGATAATTTATTTTAGTGTCTTACAAATTCTTATTTGTAACTAGACATGTGTAAGAATGAGTTTTGGGAAAAAAACTAATCGCTTGACTGATAATTGTGACTCGGAACCTGTTAAGTGTCATGACCCAAAATTCACTAAGGGTCGTGGTGGCGCCGGACACCTCTGTCAGGCAAACCAACAAAATTATCAATTAAATCCTCTTTTAATACTTTAGAAAATCTAAGGTTTTTCCTTTCATTTTTCATAAATAAAAGATCACTACTTGAATTCAAATTTAAATAATAACAATTAGTACAATTCTTCGAAAACCATCCCAGAAACCCTGTGTCACAAGTGCATGAGCAATTATCGATAAGGAAAGTAAAATACAACATCTGTCGGAAATACAGTGGACAGGAAATAAATGATAACAATGCTAAAAGGAACTATACTAGTTACAGATCGTCTCGAACAATGCAGCTCACTTAGTCCCAGAGTCATCCATGCTACGCCCAGTAAGCTGCTAGAGGTAAATATGCCTGTGCAACAAAAATGCACAGAAGTGTAGTATGCGTACGTAATCAATGTGCACTCAATGAGTATCCCGCCAAATCTCGAAGAAGTAGAGACGAGATGGCCAACTTGGACACTCACTAGAGGTCAATTAACAATATTCTAGAAATGCAAGGAAAATCATGGATTTATATAGTAGTTCAAATTTGCGAAGCCAGAAAGCAGGTAAACACCTTCAAAAATTAAGCAAGGGCTTCCAAAGTTTATTCTTTATTATCTTATCAATTTATATCAAGCCACAAAGGGCCAAATCCACATTTAAAATTCTCAAGCGACAAGTAACATGCGCAAATCACACCGAGGCGACGACCTGATCCAACAAGAATGTAAATTGTGCACTGCCGAGGGTCGAGCGGCCCAAACCAATAGATGCATCTATTTAATCTGCCGAGGCGTCCGTCCGGTTCCATAAGTAAACACATAACCTGCTCGCAAATCATGCATGCGATGCAGGTACACATAAAATACATGCTCGAGTAACCAAGTGAGAATCTATCGGGGATATATATCCAAATAAGACAATTTCTCTTTTTATCAATTCAGGAAAATGATGTTTAATTTCCTTTTTAAATTCATTTACTAATCAAAGATGATTTGAACAATTTAAGCTATCAATGGGGTCGAAATAATTCAAGTATATAACATGCTTATGGGTCGTAACAACCCGGACAATAGCATAATAGTAGCTACGCACGTACTCTCGTCACCTCGTGCATACGTAGCACCCACATATAGGAGCACATAATCAATAATTTCACCTATGGTGTCAATTCCCTCGTACAACGTTAGAAATTGATGTATTTAACTCAAAATAGGTGGGGATAACTTACCTTAACATTGATTATAAAAATCCCCTCTTGAAGCTCTCCAAAATCGCCCATACCAAGTGGAAAATGGGACAGAAATGACCATCTCCCGATTTAAAATAACCTTCTTCCTCCAGGTACTTTCGCTTCTGCGAAAACATACCCGCTTCCGCGGTCCCGCTTTTGCGGAAAAGATTTCGCTTCTGCAATCCCTGGGCTCCAGCCTAATTTTTCTTCTGCGGACGTCTAACCACTTCGGCGGTTCCGCTTTTGCGGAAAACCAACCGCTTCTGCGGCTTCCACTAGGCCTCCCATTTTCGCTGCTGCGATAAGCCCACCGCTTTTGCGTATCTGCTTCTGCGCATTCCTGACCGCATACGCGGTCCCTTCTCCCTTCACTTACAACCGCTTCTGCGGTCCCAATTACGCAGAAGCGGAAATTCCAGCAACCATCAACTTCAGCCTTCTAAAATTCCATTTTCGATCCGTTAACCACCCGGAATCCACCCGAGGCCCCCGAGACCTCAACCAAAACTACCAACCACTCCCAAAACATATTACGGACTTGCTCGAGGCTTTAAATCATATCAAACAACGCTAAAACCATGAATTATACCCCGATTCAAGCTTTATGAGCTTTGAACTTTCCAACTTCTATTTCCGATGTTTAAACCTATCAAATCACGTCCGATTGACCTCAAATTTTGCACAAATCATATTTGACATTACGGACCTACTCCAATTTTAGAAATTGAATTCCGACTAGGATATCAAAAAGTCAACATTCGGTCAAGCTTCTCAAAAACCTTCAAATTTCTATCTTTAGCCAAATTGCTCTAAAATGACCTACGGACCTCCAAATTCACTTCCGATCGTGGTCCCAACTCCAGAATCACCATATGGAGCTACTCCCAGTCTCGGAATTCCAAACGGACATTGATAACACTGAAATACACTTCGAACCAAACTTATGAAATTTCTTCCAAAATGCCAACTTCCACAATAGGTGCCAAAACGCTTTCGGGTCATCCAAAACCCGATCCGGGCATACACCCGAGTTCGAAATCATCATACGAACCTGCTGGAACCTTCAGATCCCGATTCCGAGGTCGTTTACTCACAATTCCAATCCTAGTTCATTCTTTCAGCTTTAAGTTTCCAAAATAAGAATTCTCATTCTAAATTAACTCTGGACTTCCCGAAATTCAATTCCGACTACACGTGCAAGTCATAACACCTGAAATGGAGCTGTTCATGGCCTCTGACTGCTGAATGAAGCGCTAGTACTCAAAACGACCGGTCAGGTTGTTACATTCTCTCCCACTTAAACATACGTTCGTCCTAGAACGTGCTGAGAACTATACGGAAGTAGTCTGAAATCACTGTTTAACTTCTCATGCACCTTCCCGTGATTCCACAATTCAGTTGAGCACATTAGCACGATAAATTCTGAAGATATTCCCATTTATTCAAGGAAATAAGCCTTAGAGCCTGATTCCAACATCCGGAATCCTATGCCAGGCCCGTTTCCAACATACCACGACCATATCAATCACTACACGCTGTACTCAAACATGACTACATAACTTTGCTGGATTCTTACTTTGTAACACTTAGTCCACAGGACCACAATAGCCTTTTTCTGATCAACTTGGTCAAAATTCTACTAATCTGATGTTCCCATTGCACCCCATGATATATACAAGTCATACGCTATCCTTTACCACACCGCCATGACGGAAGAGATGTACCAACATTCATAATCGACTACCGAGTCAACAAAACATTAGGTCTATACTCCTGGAAAAAGCTTCACCTCATTCTGAACCCAATAATGGTCTTTTCTCCATAACATACCTCATACAGCTGGATTGCGCAGAATCCTAGATCAAGAGATCTCGTCTCATCCGATACGACTGCTCAGGCAATAGGCCACCCCAAAAATGATTAAAATCTCATATGATGCTACTATGCGCCAATAGGCCACCAATTCGAACGCAATGCCAGAAGAAAACAAACTTTGGAAGGAAGTACCTAACTCCCTCACTACTACGGACTTTCCTTAGAAAATAGGAAGCAGGACATACAAATTTAGCATATAGAAAACTACACTCAACATCACACTGTTGCGCCGTGCAACCCGATCCATACAGCATAACCATGGCGGCGTGCCACCCGATCCTCACAATATAATTATGGCAGCATGCTACCCGATCCAAGTAACATACCCATGGCGGCATGCCACCCGATCCACACGTAGAACTCACATAAAGAGATACACATCGGGCCAAGCTGCCCATTACAACAAGATATCGATTTGGTTACAAGCACGCTAAGTGCATAATACCATCCCTGAGGGAACATACAACGCTATAAGCTACCAAACTCAAGCACAACTGAGGTGCGATCTACAATTGTGAATCCCAAGAGCCATCTCGCTCATAATACATCACTTCCACGCTGATCCTCAACACATACACAATTTCTCAGTCCGTCTCACAACTCACACGGTGCAATGCATCACTACATGAAATATCTGACAATGAGATAACACCCAGACTACACCATAAGGAGCACGTTACTGAAATGAACATAACTGGCCTGATATAAAGCCCTGTTCACATGTAAATCAATCCACTGATCTCAAGCCAATTTCTGATTGCACCAACTTGGCTAATGACCCTTCAAAGGTCCATAGTAACTCACTTTTCCTCAGCACACATAAGAACAACCATCATAACCGCCTCCTCAGTTCATAATGCAATAAACAAAGTGCCCTCCAGGCCTAAATTCTCAAAGTAATGATATTAGCCAAATTCCTCATACTTGGTTCAAATCCTTAGTCGATCAAGTGACTAGATGTCACACTTATACACTCTTCCCGTCGGACACGCTCCCAATATCTTCTGAAATAAATAACGAGTCCATACATCTAAACCACCGGACGCACTAACGCTGAAAAGTCATCAAGAATCCTTAACCAGGATGCAAAGCCTCTTTCACAACACATCGACCTCAGGTGACGCTAAAAGCCATACCAACTTATTTTAACATTCCACTCTTCTCTTGGTCATCCGAGCTCGTGACATTCTTACCAGCATTGAACTGCAACCTCGATCCTCACTTCGAATTTCCATGCTACTCACTGCACCCATCGTGCCAATATACGATAGAACACGATTTTCATCATAACTCCGAAATCGTTATTATTTTAACACTTCATCATATAAGAAATCTTCACTTATCTCACTTCAGGAGAATCATAGCAACACACAGGTAAATTCCCATAATCGTAGGATATGCAAATCTCTAAAGAGTGGTCCAAGCCACCATATTCCTTCCGGAATCTGCTTCCACTTAACAAGTCATAACAGAAGAATGCTTCTGAATAACATCGATTATGGTGGCTGACAAGCCTTGCACGTACCGCCACAAATCATACACATAACTCGATCACGCTGAATTAACTGATCACAGAACCCAACATGCCAAATTCAACTATGGCTAATCAATCCTTTTCCTTCCAATTTATCCTTGATTGCTTTGGAAATAATATTAACTCTCTTCAACACATAACATACTCCCTCTACACTCACCCCGAGTGACCTTGAATATCGAGACCATGTTGTCTCAAATCTCACGAATTATTTCACATTTCTCAAATGCTACACCACAAGGTAACACATCATAGAACATTCTGGGCACCTTCTCATAAGCTGCTACAAAGCTTGATTCTTAGTTGTACTTATAGGCTTGAAATCATTAGGTACCACACTTTATCTTTTGAGTTCCACTAGGACCGTTGCTGAGAGCCACCTGCTCTGACTTGATCCCGAATATAATCAGCTCCCTGAATCTTCTAGCACACTAATACCCTCTCAATGAAGCACCTGGCAGAGTCACTTCCCTTTTAACCCGTTTCTATACAAGGCATAAATCTT
>MU788631.1:39936-66919 GCA_026770625.1 Nicotiana glauca
GCTCTGACTTGATCCCGAATATAATCAGCTCCCTGAATCTTCTAGCACACTAATACCCTCTCAATGAAGCACCTGGCAGAGTCACTCCTGTTTTAACCCGCTTCTATACAAGATATAAATCCTGAATCTTTTCCCAAGTTCGTTTATGAGCCCATAAGGCTAACCATAGCACATCTTTAATAATTCCACTGCTCAAATTTCTACTTATGGTATTTTTTTCCGTAGCTGGGATAACCCCTCAGTATGCAAATAACCAGAAACCTCGCGGGTAGTTAACCATGCAACCCAATCATAGGCGGTGTGACTCTCCCACTTAGCTTGAAGCCATTATTACCAAACTTTGGAGTTCACTAGAATTCCCAATCTCTTATTAACATAACCTTGCGCAATCAATCGCCTGCATTCTCGATATCTTACCGTAGAAATTGAATTTTATGCTCTAAATCATTTAACAACACTCACACAATAGTTCCCTTTGCTGCATAACCCATAGAACTCTCCGCAGAAGCCTCGCCAACCACGCGACCGCTAAACTGCTCACAGGAAATAACCCTCCTAGGTCCAAGCTTACTCCCTTGCTGTACCAGTCTGTTTACCCCTCGTGGACACCCATTAAATGTGCGACAACATCCTTCCACTTCAAAGTCATGCTACATATTTCTTCATTTCAAGCAGCTCCTTCCCTTCATACCAAAACTCCTGACGCATAACAACCCCGTGCTTCAAATTAACTCTACAGACTTCCATTTCCCGACGCTAAGATCCCAGATCCTTCCAACTATCCTTAGGCGCGTAGTCATCATACTACTAGGCCCTATACAGCTCCGCCACTCTCCCACTTTGGGCAAACTCACTCCTTTAATCAATTGTTCGGCCTGTGCTCCCTAAGCCTGGCCTTTTAGAAGTTTAAAACTCTGTCTGACACTTCCCACATGCCTTTCACATCTTTTGCTGCCCAGTCGTTGTTTTAATAAAATTTATCTTCACAGAACTCGAATCCCCAATTTTCTACTAACCCCAACTTTTTCGAAGGTCATCTTTATTGAAACGTCAACATCTTGAAATACTAATTAAATCCAGAACCACCGTACCTTGTGATATCTGATAGTTGTATCTCTAATACTATTTCACAATATCTTGCCCCAAGGTGAATTGTAGCATATCATAACACCGACAAACTTAGAGCGTTCAATTAGGACAACAACACCCCCATATAGAGGAGAACTCCACCACGCTTTCAATTGCCACATTTCATTACTTCCACCAATCCACATCTGACCATCCTTAGTTCGATTGTCCTTCCCCCTGCAGGGAATAAAATACTGAATCCCTTTGATTACACACCGAGTAAACCTCTCTTCAATTTATTCACTGCCCTGACACATGGGCAAACACCCTACCATCACAACAACACTGCAGAATAATCGCTCATAAGTATTATGGCAACCTGTGCCTAGCCTCAAGGCTCTTAGAAGTTTTGTTACTGAGCTGAAACAATAGAATATCCTTCCATAAGGCGACCATAAGAGTCAAATCAACTATACCAGGAGAATCATCCCGCACCATATTTGTAGTGCCATTTCAATTCTTCAAGTTTCGATTTATAACAAGGGCTCGTGTAAGATTGAGCAGGAAGAAATCAAAGGTATAAGCCACAAAGGAATTGAACCGCATGATAAGAAAATCAAGAAGGGAAGTACTCCTAACAACCCTATAGCCTCCCGAGGATAAGTACAGATGTCTCCGTACCGATCTGCAAGACTATACTAGACTTGGTCATGACTCGTGAGACCGACGGGAACCTAGTGCTCTGATACCATGTTATCATGACCCAAAATCCACAAAGGGTCGTGGTGGCACCGGACACCTCTGTCAGGCAAGCCAACAAAATTATCAATTAAATCCTCTTTTAATACTTTTGAAAATCTACAATTTTCCTTCCATTTTTCATAAATAAAAGATCACTACTTGAATTCAAATTTAAATAATAAAAATTAGCAAAATCCTTCAAAAACCATCCCAGAAACCCAGTGTCACAAGTGTATGAGCAACTATCGATAAGGAAAGTAAAATACAACATCTGTCCGAAATACAGTGGACAGGGAATAAATGATAAAAATGCTGAAAGGAACTACACTAGCTGCGGGTCGTCTCGAACAATGCAGCTCAGCTAGTCCCAGAGTCAACCATGCTGCCACGCCCAGTAAGTTGCTAGATGTAAATATGCATGTGCAACAAAAATGCATAGAAGTGTAGTATGAGTACGTAATCAACGTGTGCTCAATGAGTGTCCCGCCAAATCTCGAAGAAATAGAGATGAGATGGCCAACTTCGACACTCATTAGAGGTCAATTAATAATATTCTAGAAATGCGAGGAAAATCATGAATTTATATAGTAGTTCAAATTCGCGAAGACAGAAAGCGGGTAAACACCTTCAACAATTAAGAAAGGGCTTCCAAGTTTTATTCTTTATTATCTTATAAATTTATATCAAGCCAGGAAGGGCCAAATCCACATTTAAAATTCTCAAGCGACAAGTAACATGCGCAAATCACATCGAGGCGACGGCCTGATCCAACAGGAATATAAACTATGCATTGCCGAGGGTCGAGCGGCCCGAACCAATAGATGTATCTATTTAATCTGCCGATGCGTCTGGTTCGTTCCATAACTAAACACATACCCTGCTTGCGAATCATGCATGCGACATAGGTACACATAAAGTACATGCTCAAGTAGCCAAGTAGGAATCTATCGGGAATATATATCCAAATAAGACAATTTCTCTTTTTATCAATT
This sequence comes from Nicotiana glauca, assembly GCA_026770625.1. Classification (NCBI taxonomy): domain Eukaryota; kingdom Viridiplantae; phylum Streptophyta; class Magnoliopsida; order Solanales; family Solanaceae; genus Nicotiana; species Nicotiana glauca. The sequence continues at coordinate 42,738 of MU788631.1, forward strand.
TAGGGAAATGATATTTAATTTCCTTTTTAAATTCATTTACTAATCAAAGGTGATTTGAACAATTTAAGCTATCAATGGGGTCGAAATAATTCAAGTATAACATGCTTATGGGTCCTAACAACCCGGACAATAGCATAATAGTAGCTATGCACGGACTCTCATCACCTCGTGCCTATGTAGCCCCCACATATAGGAGCACGTAATCAATGATTTCACCCATGAGGACAATTCCCTCTTTCAAAGTTAGAAAGGAGACTCACCTCGCTCCGAAGACTCATAACCGGCATTATACATTCTTCCGAAGGCTTAAACCGACGTACAATGCACCAAAATTAGCCAATTAACGACAAACTAATGAGAGCATGCTCAAATACTTGTTAACAATTCAAATTATACAGATTCCCAACTCCGCTTAGTGAAATGACAAAAATGCCCTCGGGCCCACGTCCTCGGATTCCGAAATTTCTCGAAGACAAATATTACCCATGACCTTAGGAACTCAAATATATAATTTTCTCTAAATTTTACACCCAAAATCGTGGTTAAATTCCAAGAATATATTTTTCTAGGTTTTCTACCAAAACCTCAATTTTTATACAAATTTTCATGCCCAAATCCTTTCGAAATTGATGTATTTAACTCAAAATAGGTGGGGATAACATACCTTAACATTGATGACGAAAATCCCCTCTTGAAGCTCTCCAAAATCTGGGACAGAAATGACCATCTCCCGATTTACAATAACCTTCTGCCTCCAGGTACTTTCGCTTCTGCGGAAATATACCTGCTTCCGCAGTCCTGCTTTTACGGAAAAGATTCTGCTTCTGCGGTCGCTGTGATCCAACCCAATTTTTTTCTATGGATGTCTAACCGCTTCGGCGGTTCCGCTTTTGTGAAAAACAAGCCGCTTCTGCGGCTTCCATTGGGCCTACTATTTTTGCTTCTGCGATAAGCCCACCACTTTTGCGCATCCGCTTTTGCGGATTCCTGACCGCATAAGCGTCACCTACTCCCTTCACTCCCAATTGCTTCTGCAGTTTCTTCCTCACTTATGCCGTCCCAATTCCACAGAAGCGGAAATACCAGCAACCAACAACTTCAGCCTTCCAAAATTTCATTTTCGATCCGTTAACTATCTGAAATCCACCCGAGGCCCCCGGGACCTCAACCAAAACTACCAACCAATCCCAAAATACATTACGGACTTACTCGAGGCTTCAAATCATATCAAACAATGCTAAAACCATGAACTACACCCTAGTTCAAGATTTATGAACTTTGAACTTTCCAAATTCTATTTCTGATGTTTAAACCTATCAAATCACATCCGATTGACCTCAAATTTTGCACACAAATCATATTTGACATTACGGACCTACTCCAACTTTAGGAATTGGATTCCGACCCCGAAATCAAAAAGTCAACCTCCGGTCAAACTTCTCAAAAACCTTCAAATTTCTATCTTTAGCCAAATGGCTCCAAAATGACCTACGGACCTCCGAATTCACTTCCGATCGTTCTCCCAACTACAGAATCACCATACGGAGCTACTCCCAGTCTCGGAATTCTAAACGGACATTGATAAAATAGAAATGCACTTCAAACCAAACTTATGAAATTTCTTCCAAAATGGCAACTTCCACAATAGGCGCCAAAACGCTCCCGGATTATCCAAAACCCGATCCGGGCATACGCCCGAGTCCGAAATCATCATACGAGCCTGCTGGACCCTTCAGATCCCGATTTCGAGGTTGTTTACTCATAATTTCAACCCTAGCTCATTCTTTTAGCTTGAAGCTTTCAAAATAAGAATTCTCCTTCTATCTTAACTCTGGACTTCCCGAAATTCAATTCCGACCACACGTGCAAGTCATAACACCTAAAATGGAGCTGTTCATAGCCTCCAATTGCTGAACAGAGCACTAGTACTCAAAAAAACCGGTCGGGTCGTTACATTAAGAGTTCTAAGAAGCTGTCTGTTGACGAAAACTTGCTCACGCAACTTGTAGAAGAACTTGTTTATTCGGGTAATTGTAATATGATTATTGTGTAATATTAAATTTGTCATTAAATCTTTTTTCACATTATATAAATTTATGTCTTTGTTTATTCATATTTAGCTAATTCATCTTCAATAATTTGTTAGGAAGCGTGGACATGATAAGGAAGAAAGAAATTAGCTATCACTATGGGGGCCATTTTGTATTCTCCCCTTCTAGAAAATATGTAGGTGGTCATTTGAAGAAAACAAACATTGATGTTGATTTTATATCTTTCTTTGACCTATTTGATGACTTAAAAGAGTATTGTAACTTCAATATTTGTGAGGGAGACAAGTTCTTTTATTTGAGAGGTGATAGAATTATTAGTGATTATGATGGGCTAGTTGAATGTCATGACGATGAAGATTTTAAAAACATGCTTGTTAGTTATAGAATGCATAAAGAAAGGCCTATTGAGATTCATACACTGCTGAAAAATGATATTTTTATGACTACTTCTCTTAGAGAAAATAGTTCTTGGGGTAATGAGTCTGAAGAGGTGACAGAATCAGTTGCAGGAGCATACGAATCAGAAAATTCAGCAGGTAATCACTATTTTTATTGATCTTAATTACTTCTATCGATATTTTTACTTGACGTTATTTATTTGACCTTCGTAGGTTCCAACGCTATGAAAAGAAAAACTAGAGGTCCTACACGGTGTGTGAAAATAATTAACTTACAGGAGGGACAAAAATTACAGGTGAAATTTGATGAAGATCATCAAGCTATCGGTGAGAATGCACGCAAATTAATTTGGTTTTTGGGATAATCAGTTAGAAGCCGAACTTATTGCACTTTAAAGGTAAATGGTTGAAAAGAGATTGAGCAAGATAAGATCGACCATATGTGGGAAATTATCTTGGTAAGAAAAACTAACAAACTAATAATTTATAATATTTTATAATTTCTTATGGTTTAACAATTATTAGAATATATGATTATAAACATTGATTTTACCTTTTGTATATAGGAAAAGTTTAATTTTGTCATGCCCGAGGGAATAAAAAGCGCAATTCTCAAAATGAGTGACCTCTATAGAAACTATAGGTACAAGTTGAAGAAGAAGTATTTTGATTCAAAAGATAATTACTAACTTCGCCTACAAAACAAGCCTAAACTTGTTGCCGCAGATGAATGGAAATATTTGGTCAATCTTTGCAGTGATGCCGACTTTCAGGTATTTAAATTGTAAATTAATTTGTTTCTGCCTTTTTATTATTATGTGTTTCATATTTTGAGGATTTCAAGTTTATTTAGGAAAATTAATTATGGCCGTGTTTGAGATAACTAAAATTGTTTTACTCTGAATTATTATATTTGTGATTCATGGTTTGGATTTCAAATAAAATTAAGCTTCTTTTTTATCACTAACATTTCCTTACATAAGAGCACGATACTTTTATTGTCTTTGTATTTCATATTCGATTTGCTAGTTTTTATGAGTAAATCCAAGGGCATATTAAACTCACTTTTATCACTGGCTTTTCTTTAATAACTAATGTTCTTAATTTTTTTAATTTTTATTTAGAAGAAGAGCACACAAAACAAGACAAATAGATCGAAACGTTCCTTGCCTCTATATATTGGGACCAAAAGTTATGCAAGACTTGGATACGAAATGGTATGAATGCTGTAATAATATTTTTAGAACAAATTTAGAAGAACTATATTCACATATTTTATTCATTTAATGATAATGATTATTTTTCTGCAGGAGCAAGAAAATGGAAAACCTCCTTCTCGTGTTGGAGTTTTTATGGAATCCCGCAAGAGAAAAAAAGGAAAACAAGTTGATGCTTTTCAACAAGATGTTATTGTAATGTCAATGTGTTTTCTTTTCTTTTTATCTGCTTTTATATTACATATTTGTACTTATATTTGATTGATTTGTATTTTTTGATTGTAGGACCAATTTGACCAATTTAAAAAGCAGCAAAAAGAAGGAGAAATTTCTTTAAATGATGATGATATCTTCGAAAAAGTACTCGGGGCCGAAAAATGGATATCTTCGTGCGTATGGCCTTGGAAAAAATATCAGTAAATATTTTGGTGGTAGACCAACAAAAGTACAACTTATAAAGCAACTAGAATTGATCAGAAAAGAGGAAATTGAGCGTGTGGAAGAAGTTAAAAGGGAAGCTAAGGAACAAGTTGAAGAAATCAAGAAAGATATGAATAATCAACTAGCATAGATGAATAAACAATTGGAAGAAAAATTTCGAATAATACTTGCAGCATATGGTCTATAACAAAATGATACAGATCTAATGGTAAGTAACTTATTAGACTTTTAGTACTATCTTTTTATATTAGTAATTTAGTATATATGTGATTTCTTTTAGGTAATATTCATATTAAAAATAAAATTTAAATTTTTATATAAAAAATACTTCATCGAATCATTTAGTTATTTGCTTCTTTTTTTCTATTTAGTTATTTGCTTCTTTTTTTTATTGTTATTACAGCCTGTGGAGGAGTTATAAAAGCGCACATGAATAATGTTTTTCCTCTTGTCAAAGCTTATTGATATGTTTCAAACGATGTTTTAATATTTGGAATGATATTGTTGAACCTTTGTTAAATTTTGTTTATTAGTATATTGTGTTTATTACGTAATTGAAGATCTTATGCTACAGTTGCCTATGTGTTTCACTGTCAAAATTTGATTGTATTTCTAAATAGGCTTTATATGAATTATTGTGGCTAATAATGCTTGTGGTAATTTTTTAATTAGTAGCAATAAATGTTTAATTTGAAGCTAAACATATATATTGCCACATAATAAAAACTTAGCTATATATTTTTATTTCCATAGCAAAAATGAAGAAAATTTATTGCTACTATTTTATGCTTCATGGCAAAAGAGAATGGAATATTAGCTATGGGGTTTTTCAATTTGTAGCTAAACATATACTTCTACAATAGCCACGTACGAAGAACATGGCTATTCATTTTCACTTTCCGTAGGAAATGATGAAAATCATTTGCTATAGTTCTATATATTTCATGGCTAAAAGTATGGAATAGCTACAATATAAAAAGGTTTATGGCAAATACTTCAATTCATAACGGAGTTTTTAAATTGTAGCTAAACATGAGTATTATTGCCACGAGACTAAGCTCTAGAAATAGCCACAAATTTGAGTTTGCATAGTGGGACAACCCGACCCGTTGTCTCATGAGTTACTGCTTTATTTCCCCCATTTCAGCTTCTTTATGCTTCATTATCCATATCTCATGTGATAGAGTTGATTTGGAGTGGTTTTGATAAGAAATGAGACTCTTTTAAGAAGCCTTAAGTTGGAAAAGTCAACCGGACATTCACTTATATGTTAAGAGGCTCGGATGTGGATTCTCATGATTTGCTTAGCTTCAGGGGATGATTCGTGACTTAAGAGTGTGATCGAAAGTGATTTTGGAGGTCCGGTGTAGAATTAGACTTGAATTGGCGAAGTTAGTATTTTGGTGATTTCCGGTTGATAGGTGAGATTTTGATCCGAGAGCCAGAATGGAATTCTGAGAGTTGCTGTAGCTTCGTTAGGTGATTTGGGATATGTGTGCCAAATTTTAGGTCATTCGAACGTGGTTTGATTGGGTTTTTGATCGAATGCATGTTTTGGAAGTTTTAGAAGAACTTAGGCTTGAATTCGATGTAATTTCATGATTTTGGCGTTGTTTGAGGCGTTTTGATTATTGGAACAAGTTTGTATGATGTTGTAGGAGGTATTGGTATTTTTGATCGAGGTCCCGGGGTCTCAGGATGAATTCGGATGGCTAACGGAAGGTTTTTGGGACTTTGGATGATGCAGAAAATTGCAGGTTAGTGCTGTAGAGTTTTGCTCTATGCGATCGTAGGAGAGGAATCGCGATCGCATAGAAGGATTTTTGGGGTTGGTCAGTTATTCAATGCGATTGCGGGAGAGTAGTGCGATCGCATAGAGGAAACTTGGGAGTTTGGATTTTTATTCACTGCGATCGCGTGGGTGTGTGCGCGATCGCATAGTGTAAAGTCTTTGGTCATTGCGATCGTAGGGATGCTTATGCGATCACATAATGTTAAAATCAGAGGTGAAAATTTTGTGCATTGCGATCTCAGAGGGGTATTGCGATCGCGTAGAAGAAAATGCCTGGGCAAAATGTTCAGTTCTAAAAATGGGACTTCGTTCCCATTTTTATTTTTAGCGATTTGGAGCTCGGATAAGGCGATTTTTGACAATTTTTGGAGAGAACAACGAGTAAGTGTTCTTAACTTAATTTTGGTTGTATAACTTGAATCTATTACTAGTGTTGGCATTTAATCTGTGAATTTTAGTAGAAATGGTTAGAAAACCCTCTTGGATAGCGTTAGTATGGTTTGACTCATGGGAGAATAAGAAACCCGTTGATATAAAAATTTCTAAATTTCGAGATCAGGGCTCGGGGCTCGGGGCTCGGGTTTTGCTAATTTCGGGATTTGTGGCTGTTATTGATTGTTTTTGCTTGGGCTTTGTTCCCTTAGCATATTGTGATGTATTTGCTCTAATTTTGGATAGATTCGGTGAGCGTGGAGGCCGAATTGAGGGGCAAAGGCATCGCGAGCTAGAGAATTCGCTGGTTCGAGGTGAGTAATGATTGTAAATGACATTCTTAGGGGTTGAAACCCTGGATTTGCACATCATAGTGCTGTATTGATGTGACTTGCACGCCGAATAGCGAGCGTGGGATAGATCACCGTTGGGAATTGTGACTTGGTCCGTCCCGATTGATGAATTTACTGCGTATTTGACTGAAATTACTTGTTATCATCATAATGTGGGCTAATTGCCATATTTGGGCTTCGTGCCAGCTATTTGAACCCTCGGGGATTGTTGTCGATAATTACTCACTATTTTAATTATATATTTGAACTCAGCTATGTATTTTCCACTGTTTAAAACTCAGCCAAGTTATTATGCCTTAAACACTCGAAATGATATTACTAAAATTATTTTTGGGATGAGCATCGTGTTTTATTGTTGCCCGAGAGGCTTATGCGATTTTGTTGACTGAGTAAGGTTGAGGGCCTGTGTTGTGAGGATACTTATGGATCGGGTTGCATGCCGCAACAGTGTTATACTAATATTGAGATTAGGCTAAGGGCCAAGATTGATGCCACGAGATGGCTTGATATTGCACTTGGGCCGTAAGGGGCCCCTCCCGGAGTCTGCACACCCCTAGTGAGTGCCATCGACATTAAACGAAGCGGGCTGCATGCCGCAGCGGTATGTGGATCGGGCTGCATGCCGTAGCGGTAGTAGTATTGTTTGATGTGTTTACCTTATTTCATTTGTGTGCCATTATATGTTGTTTGTGTTTCTTCTTGCAATATTCACCTGATGATCTGGTATTATCTGACAACCAAGTGTGGTGCCCGATAGGCAAACTTCTGTGCTTATCTGCACTATTTGTTTTGCATTCATTTGCATAACTGTTGAAAAACTCATTTTCAAAAGAGGTTTTAAACTGAGCTAAGATATTTCTAAAGGTTTTACAGCTTCACTGCTTTCTCTCAAAGATCTTTTCACTGCTCCTATATAGCATGATGATTTGCTTTATGTGATTTCTTACTGCTCAGTTATTATTTACCGTTATTACTCACTGAGTTGGAGTACTCACTTTACTCCTTGCACCTTGCATGCAGATGCAAGTATTTGTTCACCCGGTAGCGGGTTCTGGCTGATCAGAGGCAGAGCTATAGGAATAGCGAGGTGACTGCTTGCATTCGCAGCACCGCTTTTCTTTTTGTTGTTCATTATTTCGGCCATGTATATTTTAGGTCTTGTAATTATAGTTATACTCTAATAGATGCTCGTGACTTGTGACACCCCGGTTTAGGCTGTGTTTGGGTTTTATTTTGCACTTATTAAAGAAATTTATTGATAGACTATGGTTATTTAATTATATTAAAGCTGATTATTAATGTTAACTATTCTAAAAAGATAAGTTGGGTTAGTTAGTTGGCCTCGTCTCCACGAGAGGCGCCATCACGACCAGTGTGGGGTTTGGGTTGTGACAAGTTGGTATCAGAGCCTAGGTTACTAGGTCTCACGAGTCATGAGCAGGTTAAGTAGAGTTCCGCGGATCGGTATGGAGACGTCTGTACTTATCCTCGAGAGGATGCAGAACTTTTAGGAAAACTTCATATTGTTGAATTCTTATAGTGCGTCCTTTGATTCAGCTTGAAAAGTAACTCTTTAAATTCCTTCCATGTATTCGTATGTGCGAACGAGCACTCAGTATCGGATGTGCCTTAATGGCTTGTGATTCCCTGATCGAGGGGTGAGACGTGATCTCTGTGAGTTGATATTTGGCCAGTTTGGTGGACTTGAGGCCGGATTTTTGCCTATGGTTTGAGTGCCAAGGTATTGATTATGTGAGCTATGTTTTTGACCTTATACATTCGATATTGTCCCCATTAGCAGGAATGACGGTTCGGTAGCTATGTGATGAGTATGTTAGTACTGCGAGAGGTATCTATATGACTTGTAAATGACGAGGAAGGTCTGCTGGATGATAGATGAACTATTAAGTGTATGATTTCCATTGTGATTGGATGTGTAGCCCCGAGTTATGGGCGTGTGAAGAATCTTTTCAAGACTCCTAGTTGGGAGTGAAGTAAGTTGCATGTTGTGGTATGAGTTAAGACTCAGGAAGACTAAGTGACTGTGTAAGGTGTATGACGGTAGAAGGTATACAGAAATGTTATATTGAGGCGAAGCATGTGGGTTATCTCCTGCGGAGTGTTCTGAAGTGGTGTGACCCCTATGTTGTTTCTTAGAAGATATCAATCACAAGTGAAATACACTTGTTGAAATGTAAATTGGTCGCTTAGGGAGTGGGTGTATCTGTTGCGAAGGTGAAGGTGAGAATTGCAGAAGAGTTAAATTCTAACTGATCTATGTTTTCACAAGCTTATAAGGGATTTGAGTTAATATCACTATGATATTATGACAGCAATAGAGTACATGCATATGTTTTATTGAGTGCGTTTTGATCTATGGCTTCGAGCTAAGTTGGGGAGTTTGCTATTGATTAAGTTTATTGCACGACGAAGTGCTATATTGGTTCCAGTTTGAGGTGCGTTGGTGAGTCAGTTATGGCTTACGGATATTGGGGTCGAGGATGGCTATGAAGGAATTTATTTTTATTTTCAAAGCTTATACGGTGCCTTGTATGTGTGTGAGAATCGCAGGATGGCTTAAGTTTTTGTTACTAAAGAGTACTCGGTGTATAAAGTAGGAAGATGTTTGCTTGTATTGTGAAAAGGTCATATCTTTCGGTGTTAGAGTGCCAACGAGGCACGGGTGGTTCCGTTCATTAGATCAGGCTAAATGCAGTTAAAAAGAGTAAATGACCCTCGAGAATAGTACTAATGTGTTCGAGATTCTACATGTGACAATTGGGTATTTGTATATGTGATTAGAAATTGAGTCTCCATTGGGAGAGGTCAAGATGTGTATTTTTTCTATATCAGTTATGGGCTTCTATGTAGCACTATCAGGAAGGTGCAGGTAATGGTTCGGAATTCGTAGAATGTCCTCTGATGTTTTGACATGCGATGTAGCAGTTGGAAGGTACGAAATGGTTCGTGGGATGTGAGACAACATGGTCTCGTGATTCAAAGCCACTCGGAATGAGTGCGGAAGGATGGTGTTATATGTTGAATGCAGTTACTATTATTCCTAGGGCAATCAGGGTAAGTCAAAAGAAGATGGATTGGTTAGCCATATATCTGTTGGCATATTGGTGGTAGATATCAATTCCTTCAGCATGATCAAGTTACACGTGTGATTTGTGGCGTACAGGTGAGGCCTGTCGTCCATCGTAAATGATGTTATTCAAGAGTATTCCATTGTTATAGGCCGGTTACATGTAGGATGATCCCGAAAGGGTCATGGTGGGTTGGACCACTACTTAGAGATTTGCATATTCTACGGTTATGAGAATTCACCTATGTGTTGCTATGGTTCTCCTGAAGTGAGTTAAGTGGAAAGTTTTATATGATGAAATATTAATATAATAATGGTTCTGAAGCTATGATGAAGATTGTGTAAGTATGGCAGTTAGTCACTTGATTGATTGAAGACTTAAACCAAGTATGAAGGTTGTGATACTATTGTTTATTTGAGAAAATATGCCCGGAGGGCACTCAGTCTATTGAGTTGTGGACTACGGATGATTTCTCCAAATATGATGGATGTTCTTATATGTTACGAGCGAAATATGAGTTGTTAGGGACCTTTGAAAGGTAATTAACCTAATTCAGTGCGATCAGAATTGGCTTGAGGTCGGCGTATGGATCCAAATGCAAATATGGGCTCTATTTCAGGCCAAACGGGTTCATTTCAGTGATGCGCTCCTTATGGAGGAGGAGTCAGGGTGTTATTTCATTGTCAGCAGTTTTATGTAGTGACACACTGCATTGTGTGAGTTGTGAGACGGTTTGAAAAAATTCTTATGTGTTGAGGATCCATGTGGAAATGATGTTTTGTGAGCAAAATGGCTCTCGAGATTCAGATTGTATATCACACCTCAGCAGAGCTTGAGTTTTGGTAGCTTATAGCGCTATATATCCCCTCAGGGACGGTATTATGCACTTAGCGTGCTTGTGATTGAAATTCGATATTTTATATTAATGAGCAATTTAGCTCGATGTACAACTCTTTAGGTGAGTGTCGTGCATGGATCGGGTGGCACGCCTCTATGAGTGTGTTATTTTGATCAGGTTGTGCGCCGCAATAGTGAGACATTGACCATAGCTTTCTATATGCTATTTTTGTATGCCTTACTTCCTGTTTTCTCAGGAGAGCACGTATTAGTGCGTGAGTTAGGCAGTTCCTTCCAGAGTTTGTCTTCCTTTTTGTACCATATTTTAATCGGTAGCCTATCGACACTTTATGGCATCTTATGCGACTTTTGATTACGTACGGGGTGGCCTATTGCCTAAGCGGTTCGTATTGGATGAGGTCACGTATTGGGGCGAAGTTATGCTGATGTATAATATTACGAGTTAGATTCGTGTGTTTGTTTCTATGATAGGAGACGGGTTATTCGTCTTTTGTTATGGTGGTACTGGAGAGCTTGAGGTACATCTCTTCTATTTAAGTCATTTTTTTTATGAATTGAGTATGTTCGGATTGTTGCTTATTGGAGCGCATATTGTGCGAGTTGTGGCTTAGTCCTGTACTAATGTTTAATGTCACCAAAGTGGTGTGTTGATTAGATTAGATCGTTGGGATCTTTAATGAGTATGAGCAGATTCGATTTCAGTAGGTTGGAAGGATAATATCGAGCTTCAACTCAGAAATATGATGTAGTATTTGCAAAAGGAGAAGTGGTTCCATGAATGGTTGATCTGAGAATTGGTGATGGCTTACTGCGTGTTTTAGTTATCAGTTGCAGTATATGTAAAAGTATTGGAAATAAACATTAGTTGTTAAGAGGTTTTCTACCGGTATTCAGACATTGTGTGCAGCTGCTATTAATGGGAGTTATCGCTACATATGTTTGAGTTATGTGAAATATCAGGTAATTGCACGTGAGGTTGCAGGTATGGGTTATTACAGCTGGTTCGGGCTTGTTCTGAATATAGATTGGAGGTTCTGGACATGTGTATGATTTCGGAAATGGAAATGTGATTCTAAGGTTTATGGGCTAGATTGGATTATGAAATTTTAGTGACAATGTGTAATCGGACCTATATGAGATAGGGTGATGGGGATCACCCCCGAGTATATGCACGGTGAGGTTATTCAGCTATTGGTTGGCTTCTAGAACAACTCTAGGTATGCTCGAGGACGAGTGTTTCTTTATGTTGGGGAGGATGTGACGACCCGACCCGTCGTCTCATGAGTTATATCACGCCCGAAATTCGTGGGACATGACCGGCGCTTGACCGAGTATCCCCAATTAAGCGGACATTGGTGCCTTTCCTATCCCACGCATACCCCGTATTTTTCATTATCCATTAATCAATGGAAATAGTCACTTATGATTAAAACACCATTTTTGCAAAACATACATACTCACTTAATGAGGTTTACAACTTTCATCGTTTCGCAATCCACATTTACTGCCTGCGGAGCCTCTAAAAGTACAACATGATAATACAGTATTTGCCGGTAACAAGGCTCCGGCTATACCTTACACAAAATCAAAATAAAACTCTGGACACAAACAAAAAGCCACGCATGACCCTGAGAGGAGTGGGGCTCACCAAAAAGCTGATGGAAGACGAAGGGGGAGCTACGATCGGTGGGCTGGAGTACCTACTGCGGATCTACCTACAATCATAACACGAATGTAGTGCCCCCGGCAAAAGGGACATCAGTACATTTGAATTATACTGGTATGTATTACAAACCTTACCCTGAGTAACCTCAAGCCATACACAAGTATTGAACAGTAGAAGGAAGCAAAAATTGAGTACACACAAGGAAGATAATCAAGGCAAACAAGTTAACAAACTCTCCTTTACCTATCATCATTTCCAAATTTTCAATTTCACAATGTTCTCATATTTCATTTCAATAGTGATATCGATCACTTTCCACCCTTATTACCTCGGCCACCCTTATCACCATAACCCACACCTTATTACTTTGTGTTGCGGCACGCAAACCAATCCCACCGAACAAGTCACAATTCACAAACAACAAAACCACAACAACAATTCACATATAACAACAACAATAATAATTCACAAGGATAACCACAACAAGTTTTAAGAACAACAACCACAATTCCCAATAACAACAGCAACACAACTCACAAAATTTTTAGGTGACTATCCATACCATTTCCATTTTTTCAACAGCTCGTTATACCATTTAGATCACAACAATAGTTTTCCACGACTATCCACAAGGGATGTTATCACAGTTATTTCAATTTCACCAATTACGATTCCTCTCTATCTTATGTTCCAGAGTCCTTGCCGCATAACACATTCGCAATCACAACTTAGTTTATTGCCATTTACTTGCACAATCATATCGGATGTCTTAACAAATAACACATAAGGCATAATATTTACATGAATTCACAAATAGTTCACACAAGTAAACACATCCTGTTCACAAGAGTTTAAATTCACAACTAATTCATGGAGACATCACATACCAAGTATTTGAACACCAAACAAGGCAATTTTGCAAAGGTTAAGGTTAGCCATACATACCTGAAGCTGGATTCCTTTCTAATTCCTACTTCCAGTTCACCAAAATAATCTAGCAACGTCAATATAGTACACAAATTAATACACATAACTTAGAATTGAAGTAAACAATTGCTAGTCAAACTCATTTAGGTTATCAACCCCTCTTTGAACACTCCTTTACCCCTACCCAATTCCTCTAACTAGATCTTAGGTTTTAAAGAACATGCATGTGTATTTAAACTTCCATTTTCAAGGATCAGTTCATGAGAATTCCCCTTTTTATTTAAATTTTAAAAATCAATGAAAAAGGGTTGGGGATTCTACCTGCAAGAGTGGAGATGAAGACAAGTAGTTGGAATTTTCCGGCCTTGGATGACTTTGGAAAATCAGTTGAATTGGATGAGACTTTCTCTCTCAAGAACCCTCTCTTCCTTCTCTTTTGTTTTATCCACAAAATGTGTAAAAATGAAGTGTTGGGATGTTTTATTGAAGAAGAGATCGGGTTGAAAAATTAGAAAATCTGGAGCCGAGTCGGGTCTGCGGTCGCACTCTGCAATTGCAGAGTGGAAATGCGGTCCGCATAATGGATCGCAAAAGTGCTCCCAAAATCTTACTTCTCTGACCGGGTCTACGACAGGGATGCGGTCCGCATTCCTGTTATGTTGTCACATTTTGCACCGCAGAATTGACCTCTACAAATCCCTGAGGAACTTTTGCGGCGATTATGCGGTCCGCATATTGATTATGCTATTGCATAATGGACCGCATTTTCAATATCAATTTTGACAACCCTTCTGCTTCACTTTACAGCAGAAATGCGGTCCGTATAGCTGATCTGTGACCGCATTCTGGACCGCAGAATGACAATTTTCTGGAAAAATCGATCATTTTTATTTTTTAGTGCAAAATTCCGCGAAGAATTCTACATATTCCTAACACAAATTCGAACCTTGGCACTACGAGCTACTAGGTTTTAAGCGCAAAATTTTACAGGGCCTTACAAGTTACCTCTTCATTTCCCCCATTTTCAGCTTCTTTATGCTTCATTATCCATATATCATATGATAGAGTTGATTTGGAGTGGTTGTGATAAGAAATGAGACACTTAGTGTCTTTTAAGAAACCTTAAGTTGGAAAAGTCAACCGGATATTGACTTATATGTTAAGAGGCTCGGATGTGGATTACAATGATTTGGTTAGCTTCGAGGGATGATTCGTGACTTAAGAGTGTGATCGGAAGTGAGTTTGGAAGTCCGGTGTAGAATTAGGCTTGAATTGGCGAAGTTAGTATTTTGGCGATTTCCGGTTGATAGGTGAGATTTTGATCTGAGAGCCGAAATGGAATTCCGAGAGTTGTTTTAGCTTCGTTAGGTGATTTGGGATATGTGTGAAAAATTTCAGGTCATTCGGATGTGGTTTGGTTGGGTTTTTGATCGAATGCATGTTTTTGAAGTTTTAGAAGAACTTAGGCTTGAAATCGATGTATTTTCATGGTTTTGGCATTGTTTGAGGCGTTTTGATGATTGTAAAAGGTTTGTATGATGTTCTAGGAGGTGTTGGTATTTTTGGTTGAGGTCTCGGGGACCTTGGGGTGAGTTCGAATGGCTAACGGAAGGTTTTTGGGACTTTGGATGCTGCAGAAAATTGCAGGTCAGTGTTGTAGAGTTTTTCTCTATGCGATAGCAGAAGAGGCTTTGCGATCGCATAAAAGGATTTTTGGGGTTGGTCAGTTGTTCAATGCGATCGAGGGAGAGTAGTGCGATCACATAGAGGAAATTTGGGAGTTTGGATTTTTGTTCACTGTGATCGCGTGGGTGTGTATGTGATCGCATAGTGTAAAGTCTTTGGTCATTGCGATCGCAGGGATGCTTATGTGATCGCATAGTGTTAAAATTAGAAGTGAAAATTTGTGCATTGCGATCGCAGAGAGGTATTGCGATCGCATAGAAGAAAATGCCTGGGCAGAATGTTAAGTTCTGAAAGTGGGACTTCGTTCCCATTTTCATTTTTAGCGATTTAGAGCACGGATAAGGCGATTTTCGACAGTTTTTGGGAGAGAACAACGGGGTAAGTGTTCCTAACTCAATTTTGGTTGTATAACTTGAATCTATTACTAGTTTTGGCGTCTAATCCGTGAATTTTAGTAGAAATGGTTAGAAAACACTCTTAGATAGAATCACGGATTTTAGGGTCGAAATATGATGGGAAATGGATAACTTTAGTATGGTTGGACTCGTGGGAGAATAAGGAACCCGTTGATGTAAAAATTTCTAAATTTTGAGATGTGGGCCTGGGGCTCGGGTTTTGCTAATTTTTGGATTTGTGCCCGTTATTGATTGTTTTCGCTTGGGCTTTTGTCACGACCCCAGCCCGGTCGTGATTGTACCCAGCACCCTACTAGGCAAGCCCGACCTTGTTACCATAATTCCCGATAATTAAACAGATTTCAGATAACTAACACAGTATATTAAATGTCTAGAATTACTGATATAGTTCGGAAATGACCAGAATACCGAATATAGTCCCACTAGGACCCGGTGTCACAATCATGAGCCTCTAAATACAGAATTATAATCCTAATACAAGTCTGTCTAAAAGCTACAAATACAGAATGTAAAAAGAGATAAAAGGGAGAATCTTCAGCTGCGAACGCCATGCAGCTACCTCGAATACTCCCGGAGAATGCCTCTGGAACTCTGGTCAAAGCTCACTCAGCCTGTGAATGCCCTGGATCTGCACACAAGGTGCAGGGAGTAAAGTGAGTACTCCGACCCAGTGAGTAATAAAGATAAATACAGGCCGAAGGTAAGAAAACTCAGTAAATACACAAAGTAAGCTATAATCCAAACATACAGCAACGCATGGAACTGAACAACTGAACAACAATTAAAGATACAAATGCATGAATGCAATGCAATGCATATGATGGTATATTCCAGTACCCACTGCGGCGTGCAGCCCGAGCCACTAGCAAGCTCAATAACGATAGATTCAATGTATCCCTCAACAATACATATCGGGGCCAACCAAGCCATCTCAATCTGAATACGTAGCCACATCGGCCTGCCAACGAACTCAATACCAAGAAGCTTGAAGCTGCTCCTTTCACTTTTTATAACTCCTGCCGGAGCCGTACGATATGGTGCCCGGCGCCAAATAAATGCTGAAATCCACAATCTCGCCCGATGACATGCCCGGCCATAAGGAACGCATCCGAAAAAGTCCTTCAATATCGGAACTGAATCAATGGTAGAAACATCTATACTGACATCCGTCACAAAGACCTAATTAAGGAAGGCAATCCTTCCCAGCCATCCACTGATCATTGGAATACCAACCACTCTGCAATAACATAATCCGATGCACCTCGCCATGCAACCGGTGGCATTTTCCGACATAGACCATAGCATAATAGCCTAGAATAACCCACATTGCGACAACCAGTCTACCACTCAACATTATATACAAAATTTAACATACCAACAAAGAAGGATCCACTCGGGCCTCCAATCCCAGTAGCCGCTAACGGTACCAATACACACTATCCACAGCCAATACATAGCCTG
The DNA here is from genome assembly GCA_026770625.1 of Nicotiana glauca. Taxonomy (NCBI): domain Eukaryota; kingdom Viridiplantae; phylum Streptophyta; class Magnoliopsida; order Solanales; family Solanaceae; genus Nicotiana; species Nicotiana glauca. Next base: position 59,525 of record MU788631.1, read on the forward strand.
AACATGAGAACTCCCTGTTTACAACTCCATATAACACACAAATCACTGTACCTGATCCCAAATTCCGCAGTATAAATACATATCACACCTCGAGTACCCAATCATTATTCGAAAGATATTCTAAAATTCTCCTATTCCATCAAACACTCTTAGATATCAGCAGTCGATCTAGCGAGAAAATGCCGCACTACCACCGGAGTATCATCAATCTAATCACATTACCCTTTTTTCGAGACACATACCCTCGTCAAATCACTTTCAATTAGCTGTACCATTTCCTTGATTACCTGAGGCTACCTGTTGCTTAAGAATTTTATGAACTTCTTTTCAGAACTGAACTGTAACGCATCTAATCAAGAACTTCCACCGATCCCATCAGGAAGAAGAATCATTACACATCCCATGGCTCGCTTACCCATAGAAAATATATTCATCTCCAAACCATGGTAAAACCCGACAAGAACATCTCTGCCAATTCCATTCGCACAAGCTAAACTAACAGGACTGAATCCTTCTATCCAAACCAAGCTGAGTGAGCTGACACAGCTCAAGAGCTTCACTGCGCAATACCTGTAAGGGCTCATAACCTCGCACACATACAAAGAATTAATCATATCCTTACCATACCTATCTGGTCTACTATCAAGCTATTCCATCAATTAAATTTTTCCTTCTGATTCATAGTCCACTTGATATTCCCTCTTGCTATAGCACCACAATGCCTCAACCCAGGTTCACTACACGAGACCCAAGCACAAGACCACACTATCTAAAATCCATAAGCCGCCGAATACTCTCTTAATATACCAGGAACATCACGTACCAAGAATACTTTACTCGGAAGAACTCCCTGTGAATCTCAATTTGTTACCTTTACTTCCCAGATACCGATGCATAGGATCCCTTAATTAACATAAGAATACCACAAGTCTTGCCCTCTTCCAATAAAAACACAATCTCTAACCACAGGCACAACCTTAAGATACCCGATATTTCCCTGTAGAATCTTGAACACAATAAAACCACTCTCAAGAGTCATTCACTCTTATTCAAACTGCAAATTACCTGACTTAACGAACAGAACCACTTGTGCATATTGGCACTCTGACACCGCAGAACATGATCTCATACCAATACAAACAACCATCTTCCTTCTGTATATACTGAGCATTCTTTACCAGCAACAGCTCAAGACATCCTATTATTTTCACACATCTACGAAGCATCGTATAACCTTCATCAAAATTTTCCTTCACACGTGCCATCCTAGGCTCAATTTCTGCAACCAGAACTGATCCGCTCGCATAACTCAAAATGGAACCAACATAGCACATAACCGTGCAGTCGGCTAATCAAAAGCAACCTCCCCAACTTGGCTTGGAGCCATACATCAAGACACCCTTAACAATTCATAACACTTTTGCTCTAATGATGCTACAATGAGATTAAACTCAATCATCTACAAGTTTGTGAAAACACAGATCATCTAGTACTGTAATCCTCTGCAAATCTCGCATTCATCCCCACATCAACTGAGTCCATTCCTTTGAGCGACCCGAATTTATCAAATTTCAACATTTACTCTTCAATTACACATGAGATCTTCTAACATACCCACAAGGGTCATACCACTTAAGAACTCTCCGTAGGAGATAACCCACCTGCTTCGCCTCAATTCTGTATTTCATCACACATTCCACCATCATATACGTTACACAATCATTTTAGCCTTCCTGAGTCTGAACTCAGGTACCTCATGAAATGCACTACACTCCCCAACTAGGAGACATAAAACTATTCTTCACGCGCCTATATTCGGGCTACACATCGAATCACAATAGGAATCGAACACTTAACAGCTCATCTATCATTCAGCAGACTCCTTCGTCAATATCAAGATCACATAGATACATCTCGCAGTACCAACATACTCATCATATGGATATCCAACCGCCCTTCCGGCTAATAGGGACAATAGCGAACATACAAGTTCAAAACACTTGCTCATATAATCAGCACCTCAGTGCTCAAGCCATAGGTAAAGATCCGGCCTCAAGTCCTCCAGACTGGCTCGACATCAAACTCACGGGATCACATCTCGCCCCTTGATCTGGGAATCACAAGCCATCAAGGCACATACAATACTGAGCTCTCACGTGCGCATACCGACGTGTGGAAGAAATTTCAAGAGTTATATCTCAAGCTGAATCAAGTACGCACGATAAGAATTCCAAGAAAGTGAAGTTTTTCTAAAGGTGTTGCAGGCTCTCGAGGATAAAGACAGACGTCTCCGTACCGATCCACGAGACTCTAGTAAACCTGCTCATGACTTGCGAGACCAAGTAACCTAGGCTCTGATACCAACTTGTCACGATTCCAACCCGGTCGTGATGGCGCGCAGCACCCTACTAGGCAAGCCCGACCTTGTTACCATAATTCCCGATAATTAAATAGATTTTAGATAATTAACACAGTATATTAAAAGTCTAGAATTACTGATAGAGTGCGGAAATGACCAGAATACATAATATAGTCCCACTAGGACCCGGTGTCACGATCATGAGCCTCTAAATACAGAATTATAATCCTAATACAAGTCTGTCTAAAAGCTGGAAATACATAATGTAAAGATAAAGATAGAAGGGAGAATCTTCGGCTGCGAACGCCATGCAGCTACCTCGAATACTCCCGAAGAATGCCTCTGGAACTCTGGTCAAAGGTCACTCAGCCTGTGAATGCCCTGGATCTGCACACAAGGTGCAGGGAGTAAAGTGTGTACTCCGACCCAGTGAGTAATAAAGATAAATACAGTCCGAAGGTAAGAAAACACAGTAAATACACAATGTAAGCTATAATCCAGATATACAATAATGCATGGAACTGAACAATTGAACAACCATTAAAGATACAAATGCATGAATGCAATGCAATGCATATAATGGTACATTCCAGTACCCACTGCGGCGCGCAGCCCGAGCCACCCATAATCATTTATCGTCGATGGCGCTCACTGGGGGTGTGTACAGACTCCGGAGAGGCTCCTACAGCCCATGCGCAATATTAAGCCATCTCGTGGCATCAATCAAATCCCGGTCAGTCATTGTTACCTGACCCATTCACATCATATAGTGCCATTGCCACCATTGTTTCAAGTTCCTGCTGCGGCGCGCAGCTCGATCCACCCATACTGTTTGAAGTCACATCACACAGTGCCATGGTTACCACTGTTTTAAGTCACTACTATGGCGCGCAGCCCGAGCCACCCATGATCAGTCCAGAAAACACCATAAGCCTCTTGGGCATTTATAAAACAATAGTTCTCAGCCCGAAATAACATTTGAAGTATCATTTAAGTTTTCAAAACATAGAAATATGGCTGAGTTTGCAAAACAGTATTTAAAACCTTGGACTGAGTTCAAATGATATGCAAAAATATGCTAAAATGGTAATGTCGGTCCCCGAAGGATTCTACAAGTCGGCACAAGACCCCAATCATGGCAATAAGCCCAAATAACATCAGTAAAGTATGTGTATCAATCACCAGTATAGTATAAATATCACCCGGGATGGACCAAGTCAGAATCCCCTATAGTAAACGACCCCGCACTCGACGTAGAATGCGTGTCACGCCTCAATATAGCATTACGATGTGAACGTCCAGGATTTCAAACCCTCAGAGCAGCATTTACATCTATTACTCACCTCTAGCCGGCCAAATACTACTCCGCGATGCCCTTTCCTCTCGTATCGACCTCCTCGCACGTCGAATCTGGCCAAAACCACAACGAATACATTACAATAGGCTAAGGGAATATAACCCAACCGAAAGAACTCGGAAAACACCCAAAAACATGAAGTTGGCAAAAATCGAGCCCCAGGTCCACTCCCTGAAAAATTATAAATTTAACATCAACAGATTCCTTATCTCGCCACGAGTCTAACCATACCAAATTTAACTATTTCTCATATAGTTTCGACCTTCAAGGCCTAAAAAATGTCCAAGAGGGTTTTTAAGCTTTTCTCCCTTAAATTCATGTATTATCGACAAAACTTGCAATAAATTCGAGTAATATAACGAAAATTTGGTTAAGAACACTTACCCCGATGTTCTCTATGAAAATCTACCCAAAAATTGCCTTATCCGTGCTCCAAATTGTTACAAATGGGAAATGGGAACGAAGTCCCATTTCCAGAACTTAACCTCTCTGACCAGGCCTATTTCTGCTTCTGCGATCAAAATGTCGCTTCTGCGACTTTCGCTTTTCTGGATTTTCTTCCATTTATGCGGTTTCTCTTATTTTGCCCAGGACCGCTTCTGCGGTCCCCTTTTCGCAAAAGCGAGACCGCTTATGCGGTCCAAGCGTCCGCTTCTGCGGAAGTTGCCCAAACTCCATGTTCCGCTTCTGCGACTCCCCTTTCACTTCTGCGGAACCGCTTCTGTGGTCCATTTCCGCAGAAGCAAAAACACCAGATACCAGAAGCCTTCAGCAGTCTCCAACTCCAAATTTCTTTCCGTTAGCTATCCGAAATCACCCCGAGGCCCCCGGGACCTCAACCAAAAATACCAATCCATCCCATAACATTATTCAAACTTGTTCCAATTATCAAAACTCGCCAAACAACACAAAAATCATAAATTCACCACGGATTCTATGTCACAAATCAACCCCCGAAGCTAACCAAATCACCAGAATTCACATCCGAGCCCTATAACTCAATAGTCAACATTCGGTTGACTTTTCTAACTTAACCTTTCCTTAAAGAGACTAATTGTCTCATTTCGTATCAAAACCAATCCAAATCAACTCTAACACACCACATACCGATAACAAAATATGAAGAAGCATAAAATCGGGGAAACAGAGCAATAACACATGAGACAACGGGTCGGGTCATCACAACTTTGTTCCATTAGCATATTGTGATGTATTCACTCTGATTTTGGATAGACTCGACGTGCGTGAGGCCGAATTGAGTGGCAACGGCATCGCTAGCTAGAGAATTTGCCGGTTTGAGGTGAGTAATGATTGTAAATGACATCCTGAGGGTTTGAAACCCTGGATTTGTACAACATAGTTCTGTATTGAGGTAACTTGCACCCCAGATAGCGAGCGTGGGGTAGAGCATCATTGGGGATTGTGACTTGGTCCGTCCCGATTGATGAATTTGCTGCGTATTTGACTGAAATTATTTATTGTCATCATAATGTGGGCTGATTGCCATATTTGGGCTTCGTGCCAGCTATTTGAACCCTTCGTGGATTGTTGTCGATAATTCCTCACTGTTTTAATTATATATTTGAACTCAGTCATTTATTTTCAACTGTTTTAAAAGTCGGCCAAGTTATTATGCCTTAAACACTCGAAATGATATTACTAAAAATATTTTTGGGTAGAGCATCATGTTTTATTATTGCCCATGATGCTTATGTGATTTTGTTGACTGAGTAAGGTCGAGGGCCGATATTGTGAGAATACTTATAGATCGGGCTGCACGCCACATCAGTGTTATACTGATATTGAGATGAGGCCGAGGGCCTAGATTGATTCCATGAGATAGCTTGATATTGTGCTTGGTCCGTAAGGGGCCCCTCCCAGAGTCTGCACACCCCTAGTGAGCATCGTCGACATTAAACGGAGCGGGCTACACGCCGCAGCGATATGTGGATCGGGCTGCACGCCGCAGCGGTACTAGTATTGTTTGATGTGTTTACCTTATTTCATTTGTCTGCGATTATATGTTGTTTGTGTTTCTTCTTGCAATATTCACCTGATGTTCTGGTATTATCAGACAACCGTGTGGTTCCCGAGAAGCAAACTTCTGTGCTTATCTGCATAATTTGTTTTGCATTCATTTGCATAACTGTTGAAAAACTCATTTGCAAAAGAGGTTTTAAACTGAGCTAAGATATTTCTAAAGGTTTTACAACTTCACTGCTTTCTCTCAAAGAGGTTTTCACTGGTACTATATAGCATGATGATTTGCTTTACGTGATTTTTTACTGCTCAATTGTTATTTACCCTTATTACTCACTGAATTGGAGTACTCACTTTACTCCTTGCACCTCGCGTGCAGATGCAGGTATTTGTTCACCCGGTAGCGGGTTCTGGCTAATCAGAGGAAGAGCTATAGCAGTAGCGAGGTGATTGCTTGCATTCGCAACACCACTTTTCTTTCTGTTGTTCATTATTCCGAGCTTGTATATTTTAGGTCTTGTAATTATACGTATACTCTGATAGATGCTCATGACTTGTGACACCCAGGTTTGGGCTGTATTTGGGTTTTATTCTGCACTTATTAAAGAAATCTTTTGATAGACTGTGGTTATTTAATTATATTAAAGTTGCTTATTAATGTTAACTATTCTAAAAAGATAAGTTGCGTTAGTTGGCTGGCCTCGTCTCCAGGAGAGGCGCCATCACGGCTAGTGCGGGGTTTGGGTCGCGACACTTAGCAAATAAATTAAATCTTTTGCTACAACACAACATTTCGTGGCTACAATATGAAGATAACTACAAATTTGTTCGTCGTGGCAAGAGAATAAAATCACTTGCTATAAGCATATTTTTTGTAGCAAAAAACTTTTACCATCATCGCTACAACATAAAAAATTTCCATGGCAATAAGTATTAGTCCTTAGCTACGGATCATATAAAGTCTGTAGCTGACTTTTAGCTATGCTATATTTTGCTACGAATGCTATGGAAAAACATATTGTAGCTAAATTGTTTTGCCATGAAAATTTTCATATTTAGCGAAAGTTCTTTTCATAGCTATAGATGCGTGATGTTGTAGTGCCTTCTCGTCATTATCTCTAACGAGAACAACAATTTAAGACCAACCCTGCCAGGTATTGTATCTAAGTTATTCTTGGTGGAAGTTCCATTACATGTCTAATAAAGTCATGAACCCCTTCTACAAAACCTTCTCACAATCTTAAATTTCAAATTCATATCCACAAAATTTCAATTCATATCCTAAAGGCTCAATTCATATCCTAAAAGTTCAATTCATACACAAAAATTTCAATTCATATCCTAAAGTTTCAATTCATATCCTAAAAGTTCAACTCATATCCACAAAAGTTCAATTCATATCCTAAAAGTTTAATTTATAAACTAAAATTTCCAATACATAAACTAAAAGTCCAATTCATATCCTAAAGGTTCAATTCATATCCTAAAGGTTCAACTCATATCCACTAAAGTTCAATTCATCTCCTAATATTTCTATTTATAAACTAAAATTCCAATAGATAAACCAAAAGTCCAATTTATATCCTAAAGGTTCAGTTCATATCCAAAAGGTTGAACTCATATACACAAAAGTTCAATTCATATCCTAAAATTTTAATTTATAAATTAAAATTTCAACACATAAACTAAAAGTCCAATT
>MU788631.1:68199-149841 GCA_026770625.1 Nicotiana glauca
AATTCATACGCAAAAATTTTAATTCATATCCTAAAGGTTCAATTCATATTCTAAATGTTCAACTCATATACACAAAAGTTCAATTCATATCCTAAAATTTTAATTTATAAACTAAAGTGCCAATACATAAACTAAAAGTCAAATTCATATCCTAAAGGTTCAATTCATATCCTAAACCCTAGATTTGTGACGACCCATCTCGTCGTCTCATGAGTTACCGCTCCGTTTCCCCCATTTTATGCTTCTTCACGTTTCATTATCAGTATTTGGTGTGTTAGAGTTGATTTGGATTGGTTTTGGTAGAATAGGAAACACTTAGTTTCTTTAAGGAACGCTTGATTTGGAAAAGTCAATCGGAATTTGACTTATAAGTTATAGGGCTCGGATGTGATTTTCGGTGATTCAATTAGCTTTGGGGGATAATTTGTGACTTAGGAGCATGATCGGACGTGATTTTGGAGGCTCGGTATAGAATTAGGCTTGAATTGGCGAAGTTAGTATTTTGGCGAATTCCGGTTGATGGGTGAGATTTTGATCCGAGGGTCGCAATGGAATTCCAAGAGTTGCAGTAGCTTCATTGGGTGATTTTGGATGTGTGTGCAAAATTTCAGGTCATTCGAAGGTGTTTTGGTCGGATTTTTGATCGAATGCGTGTTTCGGAAGTTTTTGAAGAACTTAGGCTTGGATTTGATGTGATTTGATGGTTTACTGTTAATTGTGGTGTTTGGCTGATTAGAGCAAGTTCGAATAAGGTGTTGGATCATGTTTGTGTTTTTGGTTGAGGTACCGGGGGCCTCGGGGTGAGTTCGGGTGGTTAAACATAGACTTTTGGAGTTGTTGCATGTTTAAGTTTGCTGGTATCTGGTGTTTTCGCACCTGCGGTTATGGGACCGCAGGTGCGGTCTCACAGAAGCGAGCGGGAAGGCGCAGAAGCGGAAAAGTTGGTCCATGTCAGGTTCCGCAGAAGAGGAAGTTAGGACTGCATAGGCGGTCCCGCTGGTGCAAAATTTGTGCCGCAGAAGCGGTCAAGGCCCTTAAGTGAAGGTCCGCAGAAGCGAATGTGGACCGCAGATGTGGAAGTCGCAGAAGAGAAATTGTTACCGCAGAAGCGGAATTGCCTGGGCAGTTAAATGAAATAGTCTTCTTCGCGAATTTTTGAAAGAACAACATTTTGGACTTCGAACTTGGAGAGCTTTGTGGCGATTTTGAAAAGGGTTTCGAGGGCTTTAATCAGGTATGGATTCTTGGACTTAGAATACGATTTTATGGTGTAAAAACATGGATTTAGACTAAATAATCATGGAATCAAGGGTCAAAAATGGTGATTTAGGGCTTGAACTTAAGAGAGTTTAAAATAGGGATTTGAGGGGTCAAATGGAGTCCGCTTCTTGTGATTTTGATATGTATGGACTCGTGGCGAGATGAGGAATCCATTGGTGTGAATTTTATAATTTTTTGAGAAGTCGGCCTGGGGCTCGGGTCTTGCTAGTTTCAAAATCTTTGCTATTTTTTGATTGTTTTCGACTGGGTATTGTTCCCTTAGTATATTGTGATGTATTCACCCTAATTTTTGTTAGATTCGACATGCATGGAGGCCGATTTGAGGGGAAAAGGCATCGCGAGCTATATATTTAACCGGTTCGAGGCGAGTAATGATTGTAAATGATAGTCTGAGGGTTTGAAACCCCGAATTTGAACATCATAGTGCTGTATTGAGGTGACTTGCACGCCGGATAGCGAGCGTGGGGTAGAGCACGATTGGGGATTATGACTTGGTCCGTCCCGATTGATGAAATTACTACGTATTTGACTAAAACTACTTGTTATCATTATAATTTGAGCTGATTGCCATGTTTGGGCTTCTTGCCAACTATGTGAATCCTTCAGGGATTGATATCACCGTTTTTGCATCAATTTTGCATATTATTTTATCTCAGTCCAAGGTTTTAATACAGTTTTGCAAACTCAACCATCTTTCTAAGATTTGAAAACTAAAACAATATTTTATTGACGTTTTGAGCTGAGAACCATCATTTTAACATTTCCCAAGTGGCTTATGTGCATTTTTGGACTGAGCATGGATCGTCTGCACACCGCAGTGGTGTTATATTGATATTGAGGCCGAGGGCCTAGTTGATGCCATGAGATGTCTTGATATTGCGCTTGGGCTGTAGGAGCCCCTCCGGAGTCTGTACACACCCCCAGTGAGCGTCGTTGACGTTAAATTGATCGGGCTGCATGCCGCAGCGGGTACCATATGCATTATATTGAACTCATGCATTTGTTCCTATTTGTATTATTTGTTATGACATTTCAGCACTCGCATTTCATTGGCTTCCATGCTACTTCTTGCACTGCTTACCTGATACCCTGGTGTTATTTGTTAATGGAGTGTTGTGCCCGAGGGGCTGACTTATGTGCTGACTTGCACTATCTGTTTCACATTCATTTGCTTAACTGTTGGAAAAGATGTTTTCGAAAGAGGTTTTAAACTGAGCCCAGATATTTCTAAAGCTTACACGGTTTCACTGTTTTTCTCAAAGGGTTACACTGTTCAATATAGCATGATGGCTTGCTTTACGTGGTTTCTTGCTTTTCAGTTATTATTTACCTTTATTACTCACCGAGTTAGAGTACTCACTTTACTACCTGCACCTCGCATGCAGATGAAGGTATTGGTTTACCCGGTAGCAGGTTTGAGCTGGTTGAGGATTTGCTATCGTAGCTGAGCAAGGTGACCGCCAGCGTTCGCAGCACCAGACTTCTTCCTTTTTTATTCCAGATTTTATTCTATGTATTACAGGCATGTGGTTGTATCAAAAATCCTTCTAGATGCTCGTGACTTGTGACACCCCGATTTCGGGCTGAGTCGGGATGGGTTCCCTATTTTATCACGTTTATTCCCTAATATGATTTTATTATCTATGATTCAGGCTTATTCATGCTAAGTAACTGTTAAAAGATGCGTTGTTGTTCTGTTGGCTGGCCTTGACTTCACGAGAGGCGCCATCATGACCGGGTTTGGGGAATTGGGTCGTGACAAGTTTGTATCAGAGCCTAGGTTACTAGATCTCACAAGTCATGAGCAGGTTTAGTAGAGTCTCGTGGATCGGTACGGAGACATCTGTATTTATCCTCGAGAGGCTGCAGAACCTTTAGGAAAACTTCACTTTCTTGGAATTCTTATCGTGCGTACATGATTCAGCTTGAGATATAACTCTTTAAATTCCTTCCACACATCTGTATGCGCACCTGAGCGCTCAGTATTATATGTGCCTTGGTGGTTTGTGATTCCCTGATCGAGGGGCGAGATGTGATCTTTGTGAGTATGTTGGGCCAGTCTTGAGGACTTGAGGCCGGATCTTTGCCTATGTCTTAAGCACCGAGGTGTTAATTGTTTGAGCAAGTGTTTTGAACTTATATGTTCGGTATTGTCCCTATTAGCTGGAATGGAGGTTGGATATCCATATGATGAGTATGTTAGTACTGCGAGATGTATCTATATGACTTGGTAGTGATGAAGAAGTCTGTTGGATAATTGATGAACTATTAAGTGTTCGATTCCTATTGTGACTTGATGTGTAGCCCTGAGTTATGGGCGCGTGAAGAATATTTTCGTGTCTCCTAGTTGGGAGTGAAGTGCGTTACATGTGGTGGTATGAGTTCAGACTCAGGAAGACTAAATTGACTGTGTAAAGTATATGATGGTGGAAGGTATGCTGGAGTACTAAATTGAGGCGAAGCAGATGGGTTATCTCTTCTGGCGTGTTCTTAAATAGTGTGATCCTTATTCGTATGTTAGAAGATCTCATGTGTAATTGGAGGGTACATGTTGAAATTTTAGAATTTGGGTCGCTTAAGAGAGTGGACTCAACTGATGTGGGGGTAAATGCGAGATTTGTAGAGGATTATAGTACCATATGATTTCTGCTTTCACGAACTAGTAGATGATTTGAGCTTAATCTCACTATGATATTGTGTCATCATTAGAGTAGAAGCATTATGGGTTATTGAATGTGTCCTGATATATGGCTTCGAGCCAAGTTGGGGAGGTTGCTGTGGATTAGCTAATTGCACAGTCGTATGCTATGTTGGTTCCGTTTCGAGGTATACTGGCGGATCAGTTCTGCTTGTAGAAATTGAGCAGAGGATGGCACAAGTGAAGCAAAATTTTGACAAAGGTTATATGGTGCTTCGTAGATGTGTGGAAATAATAGGATGTCGTGAGCTGTTGTTGATAAAGAATGCTCAGTGTATAGAGAAGGAAGATGTTTGGTTGCATTAGAATGAGATCATATCATGCGGTGTCAGGGTGCTAATGAGGCACAGGTGGTTATGTCCGTTTGATCAAGTAAATTGCAGCTCGAATAAGGAGTAAATGACTCGAGAATGGTTTTAATGTGTTCAAGATTCTACATACAACAATCGGGTGTCTTAAAGTTGTGTATGTGGGTAGAGACTGTGTCTTCAGTGGAAAAGATCGGGACTTGTGGTATTCTTATGTTGATTATAGGATCCTATGTATCGGTATCTGGAAAGTAATGGTAACGAATTCAGATTCGCAGGAAGTTCTTCAAAATAAAGTACTCTGGAATGTGGTATTTCTGGGAACATTTGAGAGAGTATTTAGTGGCCTACGGGTCTTAGACAGTGTGGTCTTATGTTCGAGTCTCGTGTGGTAAACCTGGGTTGAGGCATTGTGGTGCTACAGCAAGAGGGAATATCAAGTTGATGACGAATCAGAAGGGAAATTAAATAGATTGAATAGCTGGATAGTAGACCGAATCGGTATGGTAAGGATATGATTAATTCTTTGTATGTGTTTGAGGTAATGAGCCCTTACAGGTATTATGCAGCAAAGCTATTGAGTTCTAACAACTTGCTTAGCTTGGTTTGGATAGAAGGATTCAGTCCTGGCAGTTTAGCTTGTGCAAATGGAATTGGGAGACAATTCTTGTTGGGTTTCACCGTGGCTTGGAGATGTGTATATTTTCTATGGGCATGCAAAGCGTGGAATGTGTAATGATTTTTCTTCTAGGTGGGATTGATGGGAGTTCTCGACTAGTTGAGTGAGTAGATTTCTGTGGCTCAGAAAGGAGATAAAAGTTTTCATGTCATTCCTGGATGGTATGGTATATGCGGCATGATGTAGAGGACTGAGACTGGCGTGTGCTGGGTTACAGTTCAATTTTGAAAGGAAGTTCATGAAATTCTAAGGCAACGGGTAGCCTCAGGTAATCAAGGGAATGATACTACTAATTGGAAGTGATTTGACAAATGTATATGTCTCAGAAAAAGGGTGATGTGATTCGACTAATGATACATCGGTAGTATTGCAACGCTTTCTTTTTAGATCGACTGATGATGTCTGAGTTTGGTTGATGGCACAGGGGAAATTTTAGAATATCTTTCGTGGAATGATTGGGTACTTGAGGTGTATATGTATTCATACGGTGGAATTCGGGACCAAGTATGGTGATTTGTGTGCTATATGGAGTTGGAGATTGGGAGTTCCCACTGTGGATCGTGTGTATTGGTACCGTTTAGCGGCTATTGGGATTTGGAGGTCTGAGTGGACTTTTCTTTGCTTGGTATTTTAGATTTTTGATATGATGATGGGGTAAACTGGCTGTCTCAGTGTTGGGTTATTCTAGACTATTTCTCTACGGCTATGTCGGAAATGCCACGTGTTGAGTGGCGAGGTGCATTGGATTATTCTTGCAGAGTGGTTTGTATTTCAAAGGCCTAACAGACGGTTGGGAAGGATCGCTTTTCTTAATTAGGCCTTCGCGATGGATGTCAGTGTAAAGATTTCTACCATTGATTCAGTTCCGATGTTAAGGGACTTTTCGGATGTGTTTCTTTTGGCCGGGCATGTCGCCGGGCGAGGTGTTGGATTTCGGTATTGATTTAGTGACAGACACTGTATTGTTGGCTCCGGCAGGAATTATAGTAGTGGAGGGAGCAACTTCATGTTTCTTGGTAATGAGTTCGTTGGTAAGCCGATGTGGATACGTGTTTAGCTTGAGATGTCTTGGTTGGCCCCGATGTGTACTGTTGAGGGATAGGTTGATTTGATCGTTATTGAACTTGTTAAGTGATCGGGGGAGATCTATGAGTTGCTTTTCTCTACTGCAAGACATTACGATTATTGGTTATGGGCACATATGGTGCGGTTCTATCGGGAATTCATAGAGAAAGTCGAGCGGGAAGAGTAATGGGATGTTGATCAGTAAATGGAGTAGTGGCTATGACCTATCAGGTTGCGTGTCGTATGTTATCTGTTTCACCGTGGGTGTAATGAATTACTTTGGTTTCAGACATCAAATTGTGTGTGGCTATTGATTTTGAGCATAGCGACATGGGGTGTTTCATGTGTAATATTGTTTGGATAGGATAGCGCATTATGGCGAGGCCACGCGGGGGTATGACCCTTCAGGGTAGATTCAGGTATTCAATTTCCATGATGTCATAATTTTAGTATGTTCAGACCGTTCCTCAGTGGTGCGTGTATTATGAAAGTTGTGGCTTAGGCCTGTGTTGAGGTGTCATATCACCGGAGTGGTGTGTTGGATTCGAGGTGATCGTTGGAGCCATTAATGAATACGAACTGATTTGATTTCAGCTTGTTAGAAGGATAATATCGAGGTTCAGCTCGGAAATCTATTGTGGTATTAGTCAAAAGGGAAGTGGCTTCATGAATGGTTGATCTGAGAAATGCTTACGGTTTGCTGCGTGTTTCATTTATCGTTGGCAATATATGAAAGTGTTGGAATGAGACTTTAGCTAAATAAGAGGTTTTCTATCGGTATTTGGTTGTTGTGGGTAACTACTGTGAAAAGAAGTTATCGTTTCGAGTGCTTGGATTATGTGGTATATCATATGATTTCACCTGAAGTTGCAGGTATGGGTTATTACAGCTGGTTCGGGCTTATTCTGAGTATAGAGGTGAGGTTCTGATCTTGTGTATGATTTCGGAAAGTGCAATGTGGTTCTACGGTTTATGGTCTAGATGGATTGTGAGATTTCAGCTATGTTGTGTTATCAGACCTATGCGAGATAGGGTGACATGGGATCACCCCGGGTATGTGCTTGGTAAGGTTATTCAGCTATTGGNATGGTCTAGATGGATTGTGAGATTTCAGCTATGTTGTGTTATCAGACCTATGCAAGATAGGGTGATGTGGGATCACCCCAGGTCTATGCTTGGTAAGGTCATTCAGCTATTGGTTGGCTTCTAGTACAACTCTGGGTACGCTCGCGGACGAGCGCTTGTTTAAGTTGGGGAAGATGTGACGACCCGACCCATCATCTCATGAGTTACCGCTCCGTTTCTCCCATTTTATGCTTCTTCATGTTTCATCATCAGTATTTGGTGTGTTAGAGTTGATTTGGATTGGTTTTGGTAGAAAAGGAGACACTTAGTCTCTTTAAAGGCTATTTCAACTTTTGTTTCTTATACGTCTTTCAAGTTGCTTGCACCAATTGTTTGACCCCTTCCCTTTACTTGCGTATCTCTTCAATCAGAAAACGGTTTCCTTTCTGAATTTGGCACTTCTTTTAACCCCTTTTATGCTTCTTATTTGAATACTTGCTTGTTTATTTGTGTTTGCATTTAAATTCACAATTGTAGCATGGCCGGGAATCACACTAGGGGATCTTGAGGGTGCCTAACACCTTCCCCTCGAGATAGTTTCGAGTCCTTACCCAAACTCTGGTTTTCATCTTTAATCCTTCTAAAAAGTGTCCTAATGCACTATAATCATTAGGTGGCAACTCTCTAAATCCAAAAAAAACCCAATTCCCAAACGGAAATAGAGTTGTCTTTCCTAAATGTCTTAAACCAGATTTCGCTTTTTAGAGAAAAAGGGGGCGTCGACAGCATGGCAACTCTACTGGGGATTCTTTAGGCTTTTATCATTGCATGCTATATGTGACTTTACCTCTTTCTTTATTGTTTTGTTTAATGCCTATATTTGAAACTGACTTGTTTCTTTTGTTTCTTTTTCTTTAACTACTTTCATTTACCACTTTTTCATCAATGCTGTTGTAATTTTTGAGCAATCATTGTAAACATTATTGTATGAACGTGAAAATACGTGTCAACATGTTTCATTCTTGTAAACTGCATTTTCAACATCATATTCAACTCGTTCCAAACAAATACTATATCAACGCTTATAATGAGTAGTTGTGCGCTTCCAATCCTATCACCCCTTAAATTTGGCAAAGGCATATTTGCTGTAAAACCAGTCGATCAACGGTGCAGTTGATGGTTCCGTGCCTTTCCCTCTTGAGTTTTCCGCTCAAGGGTACCTGTCTAAAACCCCAATAGAAACCTTACTCCATTTAAACTGTACATGCATCATGTTCAAACCTAGCCGAGTCAGTTATTTTGTCCACATAATGACTCATTAAGATAGCTTTGTCCAAAGTCCAATGGTTTTCCTTGAAAGCCAAATGGACACCTCCATGTTCTGTGCATTTATTTGGAGAACTTAAGTGCTTGCTATGCTAATTATTGGTTTAAATAGTCGAGTCCTGTGGGGCAAGGGCCTATCGCTTTGTTTTGCAAAAAATGAGGCACGAAGTCCCCAGATTTGGCATGGTAACCAACATTCACCCAAGGCTGCTGAATTAGTGGAAAGACCTCCATTTTAGTGATCAAACACTCATCCGCAAGTAGTTAGGGAATCTGCCTTCTCTTTTAGAAATTCAGCCTGACGACAAAATCATAGAGGCTGCAAAGGAAATGCTGGCGGACATCTGGCCCGAGCTTATTTGCTACTAGGACTAAGCGAGCTGGTGAAACTATTCGAGGGAGGCAAAGATGCCCAATCTGGGTAAGGTCCTTCTGGGACCAAGTAGTTAGGAGTCCTTGTATTCTTTATTTTAATGTAATAAGACCAATAGCCACTAGTGATATTTTACTTTCTGTTATTTAGCGTCGTTTTGGATTCGTCTTATTTTTATCAATAAAATGAGGAATTTAGCATTATAATTCTCCAAAACTATTTGTCACTAGGCCTACCTCGGCCACAACGAGGTACCCAATTTAGGACACAGTTTATATTCTTGCACTGTGTGTTTAAATATCGCAACGTTTTCTCCTCATAATCTTTACTAACTTCTTACCTTTTTGTTTTTACCTTTTGTTTTATTCCCCTTCCCCAAAAGGTTAGTTTGTGCACTCTGGCATGATCATCTTAAGCAGAAGGGCACATCTCAATAATTGGACTATCAGAACCACCAGGGCCCGGAAAGCTTCGAGGTAGCAAGGCTAAACAAAAGCACCATGCATCTAATTTGACTTTTTACTAGCTGATTTTCTTTCCGCGTTGTATTTAATTTTGAAAAGAGCTCCGATGTTCCAAACAATTATGAATTTAATCAAAGCATTTCAGTTTATCATATATCTCGCCATTATTATTTTCTTTATCATTTACTCTATTTTCACACATCATTACTATCACTTTGATGATGAACAAATGATTGTGACTTGCAACGAAACAATGCAACAAAAGGACATAGACTCAGTAGAAGATGAGATACCCGAAGAGGTCATCAGAGAAGTTGAGAATTTTGAGAATGGACCTAAGTCCAACCTGGAAGAAACTGAGGTCATTAATTTGGGAGATACAGAAAATGTCAAAGAAACTCGCATCAGTGTTCACTTGTCGCCATCAGAAAAGGAAGAATATACAAAATTTTTAAAGGAATATGAAGACATATTCACCTGGTCGTATGATGATATGACTGGTCTCAGTACATCCATTGTAGCCCACAAACTGCCAATAGATCCAACCTGTCCACCGGTAAAGCAAAAGCCAAGGAAATTCAAGCTCGACATGAGTCTGAAAATCAAAGAAGAGGTTACTAAGCAAGTCAAAGCTAAGGTTCTCAAGGTGGTGGAATATCCAATGTGGTTAGCCAACATCGTGCCAATATCAAAGAAGGATGGGAAGGTTAGAATCTGTGTCGACTACCGGGATCTTAACCGGGCCAGTCCCAAAGATGACTTCCCCTTCCCAAACATACACATTCTTATCGACAACTGCGCCAAGCATGAGTTACAGTCTTTCGTTGATTTTTTCGCTGGGTATCATCAGATATGGATGGACGAGGAAGATGCAGAGAAAACGACTTTCATTACGCCGTGGGGGATGTATTGTTACAAAATGATGTTGTTTGGGTTAAAGAATGCTGGTACCACCTACATGAGAGCCATGACTACTATCTTCCATGACATGATACACAAGGAGATCGAGGTATATGTGGACGACGCCATCATCAAATCAAAGAAAGCCACTGATCATATGGGATACTTGAGAAAGTTCTTCAACAGACTAAGAAGGTACAATCTGAAACTGAATCCTGCCAAGTGTGCATTCGGGGTTCCTGCTGGAAAACTACTGAGTTTCATCGTTAGCCATCGAGGAATAGAATTGGACCCATCAAAAGTCAAAGCCATTCAAGAATTGCCACTGCCAAATGAAAAAAAGGACGTAATGAGTTTCTTGGGAAGGCGCAACTATATCAGCCGGTTCATAGCTCAGTCCACGGTCATTTGTGAACCCATTTTTAAAATGCTAAAGAAAGATGCTGCAACTAAATGAACTAACGATTGTCATAAATCCTTTGACAGAATCAAGGAATACCTATCAAAACCACCAGTATTGGTTCCACCCGAGCCAGGGAGGCCCCTATTACATTATCTCGAAGTTTTGGATGGAGCATTCGGTTGTGTTCTGGGACAGCATGCTGAAACGGGGAGGAAGGAGCAAGCAATGGACTATCCCAGTAAGAAGTTTACCCCGTACGAGACCCGATATTCCTTATTGGAATGCCCCTGTTGTGCTCTGACTTGGGTAGCTCAAAAATTGAGGCATTATTTCTGTGCCTACACAACTTATCTCATATCCAGGATGGACCCATTGAAGTATATCTTCTAGAAGCCCATTCCCATCGGCAAGCTCACCAAGTGACAAATCCTACTGAGTGAATTTGATATTGTTTACGTGACTCAGAAAGCAATCAAGAGTCAAGACATAGCAGATCACCTTGCAGAGAATCCTGTTGGCGTAGAGTACGAACTCCTTAAAACGTATTTTCTTGATGAAGAAACGTCCTTTGCAGGAGAAGATATTGCAGAATCCTATGATGGTTGGAGGTTGTTTTTTGACGAAGCCGCAAATTTCAAAGGAGTTGGCATAGGAGCAGTCCTAGTATTAGAAACCGGCCAGCACTACCCGGTATCCGCCAAGCTTAGGTTCCCTTGCACAAATAATATTGCTGAATATGAAGCTTGCATCCTGGGGCTCAAGATGGCCATCGACATGAACATTCGAGAATTGCTAGTGATTGGGGACTCAGACCTGATCATACATCAAGTTCGAGAAGAGTGGGCAACCAAAAACTCTAAGATACTTCCATACATGCATCACATACAGGACTTAAGGAAGAGATTCACAAAGACAAAATTTCAGCATGTCCCTGGGGTCCAGAACGAGTTCGCTGATGCATTAGCTACTTTATCGTCCATGATCCAGCATCCAAATACGAATTTCATTGATCCCATCCGAGTAAGGATTTATGATCAGCCAGCTAATTGCGCTCATGTTGAGGAAGAAACAGACGGAAAACCATGGTTCCAGGACATCAAAAGGTACTTGACAATAGGTGAATATCCAGATCTTGCCAACACCACTCAAAAGCGCACACTTCGAAGGTTATCCAATAGTTTATTTCACAGTGGGGGAACCCTATATAGCAGGATGCCCGATTTGGGTTTATTAAGGTAAGTCGAAGCAAAAGAAGCATCCAGACTTTTGGATGAAGTGCACGAAGGAACTTGCGGGCTGCACATGAATGGTTTTGTTTTAGCGAAGAAGATACTCCGAGCAGGCTATTTTTGGATGACTATGGAAACAGACTGTATCCAATATGTTCTCAAGTGCCATCGCTGTCATATACATGCAGATATGATAATGGTGCCTCCAAACGAGCTTACTGTAACAAGCTCACCGTGGCCATTCGCCACCTGGGGGATGGACGTCATTAAAGCTATCAAGCCTGCCGCATCAAACAGGCACAGGTTTATCCTGGTGGCAATTGATTATTTTACCAAATTGGTTGAGGCAGCGTCATACAAAGTAGTGACTAAGAAAGTTGTGACAGATTTCGTCCATGACCGTATTGTTTGCCGATTAAGAATTCCAGAATCAATCACTACCGATAATGGTTCCAATCTCAACAGTGACTTGATGAAAGCAATGTGTGAGGCATTCAAGATCAAACACAAAAACTCTACAGCATACAGGACTTAGATGAATGTAGCTGTAGAGGAAGCCAACAAGAATATCATGAAGATACTAAGGAAAATGGTTGAAAGTCTCAAACAATGGCATAAGAAGTTATCATTCGCCTTATTGGGATACCGCACCATAGTCCGCACATCAACATGAGCAACTCCCTACATGCTGGTTCATGGTACAGAAGCGGTCATCCCCGCCGAGGTAGAAATTCCTTCATTGAGGATCATACAAGAAGCAGAGCTGGACGACGCAGAATGGGTAAAAAGTCGCTACAAGCAGTTAGCCCTTATAGATAGAAAAAAGATGAATGCAGTTTGCCACGGTCAGTTTATCAGAACAGAATGTCCAGAGCCTTCAACAAAAGAGTTAAGCCAAGGAAGTTAACACCGGGGCAGCTGGTGTTGAAGAAGATATTCCTACATTAAGATGAAGCCAAGGGAAATTCTCTCCCAACTGGCAAGGTCTGTACATGGTTCACCGAGTTCTAACAGGAGGAGCCCTTATCCTCACAGAAATGGACAGAGAAGTTTGGCCAAAGCCGATCAACTCATATGCAGTGAAACGATACTATGTGTAACCACTTATGATTTCCTTTATGATGTAATTATGAACTACGCCTGAGCTGATTCCCGTTTAAGAGGGGATACGTAGGCAGCCCTATGAGTTTGGTCACAATTTAACAAAAATTTCATTTCCCCCATATTATTGGAACTGGGGCAGAATTTTGATGAGGACCCTCAGAATTCCGAAGTCAGTCTTCAGCCACTCATCACCATGGATGTCACCTCAATAAACTGGGGCAGAATTTTAAGGAGGACCCTCAAAATTCTGAAGATGATTCTTCACTCATTCAGCGCAGCCGTCAGAAGTGCCAGCCTAGTAAAGTGGGGCTGAATTTTGAGAAGGACCCTCAAAATTCCGAAGGAGGAGAGGTTGCAATGTCTCAAACCGCGTCACAGTCGTTGGTTCAACTAAAAGAAAAATATTTTTTTACTTATGATATGTTTACTAAATCATGCATAATCATTGTCCGAACTGCCGCTGTTTAGCAATGCTACCCCGATGATACGCAATGCCAGGATTCAAGGGAAAACAAACTAACATTTCCCCCCAGTACAAAACTCACAGTTTTCTTTGGATGCAAGCACCCAAGTCATAAAATTACCAAATATATTATGCAATCGCATTGAACCGTCAGACATATTTGCATTTCCTATCTGCACGCAATATCCCCAACAGCCGCAATATCACAATCAGCTACTAGCTATCGGCTAAGAATTTTTTTTTTACTTACTATTCGCTTTTATCTCATTGCATTAGGCTACCTCTCTGCCTTCCGAGACTAAGCGTTGTCTCTATCTGTATTATCTACATTGCATAAGGCTACCTTTCTGCCTTTCGAGACTAAGCATTGTCTCCTTCTGCATTTACTGCATTGCATAAGGATACCTTCCTACCTCCCAAGACTAAGCGTTTTCTCCATCTGCATTTCCTGCATTGCATAAGGCTACCTTTCTACCTTCCGATACTAAGCGTAGTCTCCATCAGCATTTCCTGTATTGCATAAGGCTACCTTTCTCCCTTCTGAGACTAAGCGTTGTCTCCATCTGTATTTCCTGCATTACGTAAGGCTACCTTTCTGCCTTCCAAGGTTAAGCTCTACCTCCACCTGCATGGATGAAATACTACCACTTCATTTTTTCCCGCATGGCTGAAATATCGCGACCTCACATCTTGCATACGGCTGAAATATCGCTAAACTTTATTTAAATGCTACATCGGGTGAAATATCGCCAGTTCATCTCCACCATCATCTATACTTATTCTTTCTGTTGGCTGAAATATCGCAATTTTACTTTTTACATCGGCTGAAACATCGCCTGTTTTATTTAAATTTCTGTCGGCTGAAATATCACCATTTTACTTTTTACATCGGCTGAAACATCGCCTGTTTTATTCAAATTTCTGTCGGCTGAAATATCGCCATTTACATTTTTGCATCGGCTGAAACATCGCCTGTTTTATTTAAATTTCTATCGTCTGAAATATCACCTTTTACGCTTCTGCATCGGCTGAAATACCGCCAAACCTTGCATTTCATGGGCTGAAATATCGCCAAACTATTCGAGGGCGTCATTGTTCGGAGGCATCATCCTCACAGCCCGAGAACACCATGCCATGGCCCGAGGACCCTACTTTATATCCTGTACATCATTATTCAAAGGCATTATGGCTCGGAGGCACCATTATCATAGCCCGAGAACATTATTTTACAGCCTGCGGATCCTTTATTTTGCGCTTCATGGCCCAGGACATCATGTTCTGAGGAAGTCATCCTAACTGTCCAAAGACAGCATTTGTGGTCTAACGGGAACTTGCATCACGTTTAGTTTATGCAAAATATATGCCCGTATTGCTCACTTACATGTACACCAGCTAGCAACGGCCGTCTCAGCAGGAGCGATCCCGCTCCAGTTCCTGCCGCAAATCAGGTTTCAGATACCTCTTGCCCCATAATCATTGTGCCCATCTCTTTCGAATCACCATCGGCGTGTTTCGTCAATGGTTCCTGAACTACATACGGCCTGATTCTTGTAAAACCAGAGATATGTAGGCAGCTCAGAAACCAGAGCTCGGTCAAGTTCTTTTCAAATCGCCGCTTCCAGTCAAAATTGGCCATCACATCTTTACCTGACAACTCTTTCATCCTTCCCGGGTAAAGAGGGGCAGCTGTTGATACCCAATTTTTCCCTAAGTATTTTTATACCCGAATATTTCCATAATACCATATTGGTGCATATATAAGAACACCCAAGCATTTTGGCATTTTTAATGATTTTTAAACCCAATTTATTGCCTATTTTCATACGACATAATCCAATAATTATTCCCAAAATTATCATTTTAGTGAATAAATCATTTTATTTTCACATTTACACCAAAATATAATTAAAGTAATTTTCGCATGTTTTTACAAAATTTGTTTGGTATTTTTAAAGCTAAATTGCATATAATTGCAATCATAGCCTATCTTGTAATTTATGACATTTTATATTTATAAAATTAATCCCAGCATTTTTAACTAATATTTTTACAATACTTATTTACCCAGTACTCTTAATTTATTTTTAAAATTTGTATTACTATTTTTATAAAAAATTTAAAAGGGAAAATTGGCTATTTACGATTTGGCCTCAATTGCATTTCAATTATAGCCAAATTGGCACTCCTATTCAACCAATTCAGCCCCAAAATTGAGCCCAAATCACCCCAGTCCAGTTTTGTCCTAACCCGACACAGTACCCATTTAAACCAAATCCGCTCATTTTCTTCTAATCTGAGCCGTTGATCATTTTGATCAATAGCCCAGACCTCCCCTTTCCCTTTTTAATTCCAAACGACTTCAAACCCTAACCATCATCCACCAAACGCCGCCCTTGAAACCTCTTGTCTCTGAAACGCTCTCTAATCTCTCATGAACCCTACCCGCCGCCTCTCAAAATTTGCCCTGATCCATGGCCTTCCAGGGCCATCGGGGATGTGTAATAGCCTCCTATGGCTCCTGAGCATTCTCTCCATGGTTTCCCGGCCAGATCTCGAAGGAAGTTGGTCCAATCGTTGCCTGACTTCTATTCTTGACCTTTCTCCGGTCACCCCTGACCTTTCTCCGGCCAGCTATGGCCGTTCAAGTCAGATCCTTGGAGCTCCTGGTTAGATCGTTAATTTCCAAGGCCTTTCTCATCTTTATGGGTTCTTCGAAACCCTAATCTTTGGGATATCTTGATTTTTCTTTCAGATCTGCTTTAGATCTATACTTTCCATGAATGTTTAAGTGTGTTCTTGAAAGATCTTCTACTTTTCTTGCAAAAACGACCCTTCATTAGGGTTTTTCCTCTAAGTTTTTTCAAAAGATCTCTGATTCTTAGCATGTTTATGGTTTGGTATGATTTGTTCATGTTTATTCTTCTATCTGCTTCAGCAAGTTGAAAAAAAAAACCTACTTTTGTGATTTTTGTTTTAGTCTATTTGTTAAGGTTTCATTCGATTCATACGCTTCTCATCTCTAGGTTTATTACATGTTAAAAACCCTAATTTTGGGATTTACTTGAGTTCCTGAGCCTATCTATTTGGTTTACTGATTAATATTTAAAACCCAAATTTTAAAGGGTTTTCGCTTGAGCTTTGAAATTGTTTGTTGTTTCACCTGTTTGTCGTCTCTAAACTCAACTGATTTGAAAAACCCTAGTCTCTTTGGGAGGCTATTCAAAGTCCTGCGAGGTTGTTTGTGCATCATTCAACTAGATTCCTTGTTTCATCATTTCTTTTCTCTATATGTTCTACGCTTATGATTCTCACTCGACTCTCTGCATGTTTTCGACTCCTTCCCTCTCTATTACACACTGAAGCCTAACTAGCATGTTTTGAATGCCCACACTCTGCTGCTTCTGTATAGCTTAGCCTCACATGTCTGCTATTTATGCGTGCATTATATACTGAGTTCCTCCTGTGATTTATTTAACTCGAAATTGATTTCAAAAACTTTTCCTTCCCTAAGATCCTGATTTTACTAGCATGTCAAAGTTTAATTGATTCTTTTTCTTTGATTGGCCTCACGGAATCTTTCTAAAAATAGCTTTAAATCCTTTACTTAGACTTAATTTCCTGTTGTATGACTTTACTATTTTTTTTATGGCAACATCCATTCTGCTTACAAGACTGATTCTCCTTTCCTTATTTGGATCCTGTCAGTATCCGTTCGAATAAGAATCCCCTTATTAAATGGGAGTATTATACTAATTGATTCTGATTTGTGTCCGTGCCCATATTTGTTTTAGATTTTTACTTATTGCCTTATCTCTCTACACCTTTTCAAAGCTATAAATACTCTCCTCCCCTTTCTTTGAACACAAGAACACAGACGGGTAATCTGAGTTCAAAAATCACTCTCTTACACTTAAAAAACTCTCTCTCTCTCTCTCTGCTACTTGTGCTACTGTGGACTTTTGTTTGCTCTACTTTCTTCTGCACTTTTGCTTCTCTACTGATATGTTATAGTTAATTTTCAAGCTTCATCAACGACATGCTTCATTCATGTCTACTTCTAATCATGTTTTCTTTAGTTTACATGTGTTTCTAGCATGCTGTAACATGTCCCTTTCCCTTGTAATTCAATGTTTAATTTATGTGTACATCCTGTCGGTTGTTGGTTATTTGTTTGATACTTTATGGATCCCAAACCCTCATATCCCCTTTTATGCTTAAAGTTATGGTTCAAAAACATGACAATGTCTGAAATCATTGTCCGTGGATATGAACTGAACCCTTCGAGGCCCTAAGCTTTGTCAATTCCCCATCCCCATTCCCTTATTGTGTGTATGCTAAGTAACAGTCTTGGCCTGCCAGTACTTCTAATTTTGTTCAGGCCATGGCTTGACCTCCAGTAGGTCTTTACTCACTAAATACTTGACCAACAAGTTTGGTCAGGGGTGTGCCAGTCTATCTTATGGCTAGGCATGACAACCAGCCTGCATGGGTAGCCCCTTACCCCATCCTATTACACTTAGACTAAATTCTTAGAACTTAAGTTCTGCCCCTCTTGTGTGAGCCTTGCCTTGGGACCTTTGAGCTCCCTCTGAACTAGGACACATAAGGGCTGGCCCTTCCGCACTGCAAAACTCAATTTCTTATTAATATCTTGGGTGTATGCACTGCCTGGGGTTCCTGAAATCCCTTGGATCTCTGAAACACTTTAGATAAGAGAAGGCTTGGAAATTTGGATCTCGAAAGTGGCTCAATCTAATATAATTAGGCATTAAGTCTGAATTAGACTGCTCGAATACAACTGATGATTTTTTATGTATTTTTGTTATTATTCCAGTTGTTTTTTTTGGGCTGTAATAATTTGTACAAACTCTGGGAAATTTAGTAAAAAGGGGGATGGAATTTATTTTATGCACCAAGGGTAGAGATCCTGCCTATAGGTTAATTTTTCGTTAAATACACCTCGAAATCATGGCTATAGGGATAAACTCTTATTTCTGCATATCCACCTAGAAATAATGTCTATAGGTTTTAACTCTTATTTCTGCATATCCACCTAGAAGATCATGCTCATGGGGTAAACTTTATTTTCTGCATTGCTACAAAACTCACGTCTAGAAATCATTCCTATAGGATTCGTTCATAATTTCTGCAAACGCGCATAGATATCCTGCCTATAGGTTAACTTCTAATTGTTTTTGCAAAAAATTCATATAAAAATACGGTTTATAAACTGCTGCATTCTACATCTATAAACATCTCTAGGCAAACCATTTGTAGGTTTGATAATAAAAGCTGCATATAGATACCGTGTTCATAGGTGCTTTTGTTAACATCTAAAAGGTGTCAAAAACAGCAAACATATAGAAAACATGCCTATAGGAAATTTCAAATCTGAGTAATATTAAGTGCTGAACTCGTAATGTTCTATTAAAATTGGCAACTCCTTTTAAGTCTGCATCCTTTTTTCTTCTAAAATCAGTATCTATTACGCCTAGTTCTAATCAACACATAGATCAACTAGATCAGTTTCAAACGACCGCATTCGAGTATGCCTAATATAGACTTCTCGCCTAAAAATATGCATTGAACCAGTCTGCTCGTCAATTTATTTAAATAAGACCAAAATCAGTACGTGTAAGACATGCTAAACTCTATGATTTTTGATGATTTATGGAAGCATACTTGAGCCCTGATTGCTTGTCTGTTTCCCCTTCTATTTGCAATTATTTGTTTTGGTTGACGCCTTAGCATTTTATCCTTTGAAACTTCTGAAGCCCAAACCCCTTTCCCTTTAGGATTAGTATTCCATTTACCTCCAAGACTGATAGGACTGGGACGGGTAATAGCATGCAATAAGTAAATGATACCATTCCGCTTTTTAATACCTTAACGGGGTGGGAAAGGTAGACATGGAGATGATGATTATACGATAACACTATGCGTACAATTGGGTACTGGTGTTGTGAGAATGATCCATGTAATGTATAAACCTAGGACCCCCTCCCTCTTTATGTGTTTAATAATTTTTAGATTTTTAAAGGCTATTTCAACTTCTGTTTCTTATACGTCTTTCAAGTTGTGTAACAACCCCATTGGTCGTTTTGCACTTTTGAACCTCGTTCCCCCTGAATAATACTTCCCGCACTTGCTTTAGCTAACTTACGATTTGTGGAGATGGGTGGTTTGGAAGTTAGAAGAGTCTAAGCGGGATTAAGCCTAGTTGCTTCTTTAAGTTCCTTTAAAAAGGTCAAATTTGACATCGGTAAATATTTTGGGGAAACGGACCCGAAATCGTGATCTGACATTTTCTGATGGTCCGCGTAAAAATATGGGACCTGGGCGTATGCCCGAAATCAAATTCCGGGGTCCCTAGCCCGATTAATGCATTTTTATGTATAATTGTTAAGTTTAAGTTTCAAAGAATTAAATAAACTAATAAATCATTGTTTTCATAGGTATCGGGTTTGGATTTCTATTCCGAAACTTGGTACAAGTCCGAAATATCAGTTAAGACCCACCCGTAAAATTTGGTGTCAATCCGGGTAGGTTAAGGGCGTTTTGACCCGTTGGAAGGGAATTAAGAACTTGAAGTTCATTAAGTTGATTCAATTGGTTTTGGGGTTTGACTCCTTGATTTAGTGTTGTTTGTGCATTTTGATGGTCCGACTAGGTCCGCCTCGTGATTTCAGACTTGTCGGTATGTTCGGGCTGTGCTCGGGAGCCCCGAGCATCAAATGGTCGAGGTTCGAGCGAAGTTGAAACTTAGAGAAAAACCAACTTTGTTGCTTCTGTCATAACCGCTTCTGCGTCTCTGGTACCACAGAAGCGGTCGTTTGATCGCATAAGTGGTGTGGGCAGCTCAGGAAACAAAAATCACAGAAGCGATTTCTAGACCACAGAAGCGGTCCCGCATAGGCGGCTTCTGGACCGCAGAAGCGATACTTCTAATTTGGGCCAGGAACGCAGAAGCGACCCTTTTTCCGCAGAAGCGGAAATTCATCCGCTGAAGCAAAAATTGATGGGGCAGTGGAGATCATTTAATATGAACCCAACCCCATTTCCTTCATTTCTCATTATACATTGGGGCGATTTTGGTGATTCCAAAGGGGGAATTTCAACATAACATCACAAGGTAAGTAATCCCCACTCATTCATAGTTTAAATACATGAATATTAGATAGATTTAACACTAATAATTAAGTAAAATCAAAGGGGTTAGGGCTAGACCTAGGGTTTCATGGAATAAAGATTTAACCATACGATTAGCTGTGTAATGAACTAGAAATCACATATTAGTAATCCTTAGGTTATAGAGAATGATTTCTTCAAAAAATCTCGGGATCCAGGCACATGGGGTCCGGGGTCGGAATTTAGGAAATTTATGGGAAAGGTTGGGAAATCACTTAAATAGTTATAATTCAACCTTGTAAGCCCTTACTGACTAATTCCTATATTGTTTAACTAGTTCGTGCGCTTTCGGCTTCGCTTTGAGGTTTCGGGCTTGTTCTTGATAGTTGGAAGTGCACTTCGGAGCGAGGTGAGCCTCCTTTCTAACCTCGTGAGGGGGAATTATCCCTTTAGGACTAATAAATGATAAATTGCTATTACATGCGGGGGCTACGTATGTACTAGGCGACGAGAGTCCGTGCGTAGCTACTATGATATTAAATGTTTGGTTAGTTTAGGACCCACATCATGCTTAATATGAGATATCCATTATATGAATTATCAAAATGATCTTTTATGATATGTTAAGAGACTAGAGATGAACGAAAAGTGATCATACGAATATTTTTGAACCTTGTAAGGATTCCCTTGTGTATAAATGATGCCTATGTGTGCATTCTTGATGTTTTAATTGATATTTGTGGATCGGGCTGATCGCCTCGGTGAAATAGATGCATCTATGGTACGGGCCGCTCGACCCTCGGCAGTGCACAATTTATATTCTGTTGGAGCAGGACGTCGACCTCGGCATTGTTGCGCATGATATATATATGCATACATGTATCTTCGGGCATAGACCTTTCATGATTTATTGCTGATTATTGTAAAAGAGGATAAATGAAAAGGGAAAAATATATTTAAGATCATGATTATAACTTCCATGATAACTATCATATAAATGAACTATTTATGCTCTAAATTGTACATCACTATTTTAATATTATCTTGACCTAGTGGGTATCAAGTCGACTTCTCGTCTCTACCTCTTCGAGATTAGGCGGGATACTCACTGGGTACATATTGTTTATGTACTCATGCTATGCTTCTGTACTTAAATGTACAGGTTCTGAGGCTGATTCATCTGGTTACTGATCGGGCACGCGCCAGTGAGTTGCGGCAGAGACTTCTACAGTGAGCTGTTTCCCTTTCCTACGCCGCTCAGTAGCCGGATGGAGTCTTCTTTGTATTTTTCTATCTTTCTTTATTTCAGACAGTAGGATAGAGGTGTTTGTATGTTCTACTAGATGCCCGTACTTGTGACACCAGGTCTTGGCACACACTTTAGTAGACTAGTTTTGGGTTTTAATATTATGTCCCTATATGGATTACTGTATCGGGTTTCCAAAAACCCCTTTTGGGATGCTTATTCACCTTCTTAAAAAAAGCGATGTTGTTAAACTTAAAAATGTCTTCTGCACTTGGCTTGCCCGGCAAGGTTTTTGGGCGGCATCATGACCTGTTATGGAAATGGGTCGTGACAAGTTGCTTGCACCAATTGTTTGACCTCTTCCCTTTACTTGCGCATATCTTCAATCACAAAATTGTTTTCTTTCTGAATTTCGGCACTTCTTTTAACCACTTTTATGCTTCTTATTTGAATACTTGCTTGTTTATTCGTGTTTGCATTTAAAGTCACAATTGTAGCATGGCCGAGAACAAAACTAGTGGATCTTGAGGGGTGCCTAACACCTTGCCCTCGAGATAATTTGGAGCCCTTACCCAAACTCGGGTTTTCATCTTTAATCCTTCTAAAAAGTGTCCTAATGCACTATAATCATTAGGTGGCGACTCTTCAGATCCAAAAAAAACCAATTCCCAAACGGGAATAGAGTTGTCTTTCCTAAATGTCGTAAACCCAATTTTGCTTTTTAGAGAAAAAGGGGGCATCGACAGTTGCCTGTTTAAGTTTACTGGTATCTGGTGTTTTCGCACCTGCGGTTATGGGACCGCTGGTGCAGTCTCGCAGAAGTGAGCAGGAAGGCGCAAAAGCGGAAAAGTTGGTCCATGTCATGTTCCGTAGAAGCGAAAGTTAGGACAGCATGGGCGGTCCTGCTGGTGCGCAATTGGGCCGCGGAAGCGGTCAAGGCCCTTAAGTGAAGGTCCGCATAAGAGAATGTGGATCGCAGATGCGGAAGTCAGAGAAGCGACATTGTTACCGCAGAAGCGGAATTGCCTGGGCAGTTAAATGAAATAGTCTTCTTCGCGAATTTTTGAAAGAACAACATTTTGGACTTCGAACTTGGAGAGCTTTGCGGCGATTTTGAAGAGGGTTTCGAGGGCTTTAATCAGGTATGGATTCTTGGACTTATAATACAATTTTATGGTGTAAAAATATGGATTTAGACTGAATAATCAAGGAATCAAAGGTCAAAAATGGTGATTTAGGGCTTGAACTTAAGATAGTCTAAAATAGGGATTTGAGGGGTCAAATGGACTCCGCTTCTTGTGATTTTGGTATGTATGGACTCGTGGCGAGATGGGGAATCCATTGATGTGAATTTTATAATTTTTCGAGAAGTGGGCCCAGGGCTAAGGTTTTGCTAGTTTCGAGATCTTTGATATTTTTCCATTGTTTTCTATTGGGTATTGTTACTTTAGTATATTGTGATGTATTCGCTCTGATTTTGGTTAGATTCGACGCGCGTGGAGGCCGATTTGAGGGGCAAAGGCGTCGCGAGCTAGAGATTCACTGGTTCGAGGTGAGTAATGATTGTAAATGATAGTCTGAGGGTTAGAAACCCCCGATTTGCACATCATAGTGCTGCATTGAGGTGACTTGCACGCCGTATTGCGAGCGTGGGGTAGAGCACCATTGGGGATTGTGACTTGGTCCATCCCGATTGATGAAATTACTACGTATTCGACTGAAACTACTTGTTATCATCATAATTTGGGCTCATTTCCATGTTTGGGCTTCGTGCCAACTATGTGAATCCTTCGGGGATTGATACCATTGTTTTTGCATCACTTTTGCATATTATTTGATCTCGGTCCAAGGTTTTAATACTGTTTTGCAAATTCAGCCATCTTTCTAAGATTTGAAAACTGAAACAATATTTTATTGACGTTTTGAGCTGAGAACCATCATTTTAACATTGCCCAAGTGGCTTATGTGCATTTTCGGACTGAGCATGGATCGGGATGCACGCCAAAGCAGTGTTATATTGATATTGAGGCCGAGGGCCTGGTTGATGCCACGAGTTGGCTTGATATTGCGCTTGGGCTATAGGAGCCTCTCCGAAGTCTGTATAGACCCCCAGTGAGAGCCGTTGACGTTAAATGGATCGGGCTGCACGCTGCAGCAGGTACCGGAGCATACCGTCACATGCATTGCATTGCACTCATGCATTTGTTCCTATTTTTATTATTTGTCATGACATTTCAGCACTCGCATTTCGTTGGCTTCCATGCTAATTCTTGCACTGCTTACCTGATACCCTGGTGTTATTTGTTAATGGAGTGTTGTGCCCGAGGGGTTGACTTATATGCTGACTTGCACTATCTGTTTCGCATTCATTTGCTTAACTGTTGGAAAAAGATGTTTTCGAAAGAGGTCTTAAACTGAGCCCAGATATTTCTAAAGCTTACACGGTTTCACTGTTTTTCTCAAAGGGTTACACTGTTCTATATAGCATGATGGCTTGCTTTACGTGGTTCTTGCTCTTCAGTTATTATTTACCTTTATTACTCACTGAGTTGGAGCACTCACTTTACTCCCTGCACCTCGCGTGCAGATGCAGGTATTGGTTTAGCCGGTAGCGGGTTTGAGCTGGTTGAGGATTTGCTATCGTAGCTAAGCAAGGTGACCGCCAGCATTCGCGTAACTGGACTTCTTCCTTTTTGATTCCAGATTTTATTCGATGTATTACAGGCTTGTAGTTGTGTAAAAAATCCTTCTAGATACTCGTGACTTGTGACACCCCGATCTCGGGCTGATTCGGGATGGGTTCCCTGTTTTATCACGTTTATTCCGCAATATGATTTTATTATCTATGATTCAGACTTATTCATGCTAAGTAACTGTTGAAAGAGGCGTTGGTGTTCTATTGGCTAGCCTTGTCATTACGAGAGGCGCCATCATGACCGGGTTTGGGGAATTGGGTCGTGACAAGATTCTAATTAAACTATCAACACAATACAAAGTATAATTCAAATCTTACTAAACTAAATTCAACACTAATTAAACTTATTAGTTAATAAAATTAATTAACAAAGCTAACTAAAATAAGACCTAAATCCTAATCCTCAATAAAATACAATGTTGAAAGAATTTAAATACTAATTCATATCCTTAAACTACATTATTGAAATAATTCAAACAAAAACTAAAAATAACAAAGATTCAAGGTTATAATTCAAACCTAGGTTTTTTTAGGTGGAGTAGGAGAGAAAGGGAAGCGACGACTCCGGCGGTGGCTTAGGCGGTCACAGTGGTGGCGCGGGGGTGGGGTATTGATTTGCGTGAGGGAAATAGAGAAGGGTAGGGGAATGTGTTGAGAGAGAATTTGGCGAAATTTTGGGAAGAAAATAAGAGAATGGGAGGGGAAAACCCGTTTTTGAGTCTGGATTTACAAAAAAGCAATCAACGTTGGTCGCTATTTTTGTTGCTAATTAAGTTTTGACTGTTTGACCAAAATAGCGACCAACATTGGTCGCTATTTTTGACTCTTTGAACAAAATAGCGACCAACGTTGGTCGCTATTTTGGACTATTTGACCAAAATAGCGACCAAAGTTGGTCGCTATTTCTAAAAAAAAATTAAATAATTTTTTTTTATATTTTGGTTTTTAAATATTATAAGCTATAAAAAAAATTCTTATTAGCTATAAATATTTATTTTATTTAACAAACATTATTATAAATAATTAAAAATTATAAGCATAATCTTTAAAAAAAATTATATTAACTAGGTAATTACTTTTAATATATTATAATAGCATGTATGTAAATGAATAAACTATATTGTAATAGATGATCAATCTTATACATTAGTACGAACGAATAATTAATGAATTGATAAACCAATATAATATTATTCTATGAATTGTATGTATAGACATACATACACATACACATACAGAGACACTTTACTGTAATACTATAACGTATATATAACTTGTTATAGTATATGTCAGCTTGTGTGTATATATAACACACACACTTCATGATACTTTAACTACATATATAGTATGTTATCGTACATGATACAGTATTCATTATTTGTATTGTAACAAAGTTAATGAATTACATTCATTCATCACTAGGTTATAAGTCGATGAATAAATTATAACAGATTTATTGATAACGTATATATAACTTGTTATAGTATATGTTAGTGTGTGTATATATATAACACACACAATTCTTGATACTTTAACAACATATATAGCATGTTATAGTACATGATACTATATTCATTAATTGTATTGTAACAAAGTTAATGAATTACATTCATTCATCACTAGGTTATAAGTCGATGAATCAATTATAATAGATTAACTGATATAACTCGAGACGTTTTATTTATAATATTGGGCGTATGCATCTGAGTAAGTTATAAGACGATGAATCAATTTATAAGTGTATCAATACCTAAAAGAACCCGACCTTGTGTTCCTAGCGCTTCATGTTCTTTTATATATATATATATATATATATATATATATATATATATATATATATATATATAGACACACACGCGCGCACACACACACATATACTTTACTGTAATACTATAACATATATATAACTTGTTATAGTATATGTTAGTGTGTGTATACATATAACGCACACACTTCGTGGTACTTTAACTATATATATAGCGTGTTATAGTATATGCTACTGTACTCATTATTTATATTGTATCTTCTTTTCTTGTTCATTGACACTTATCTTGCATAGTACCAACACATACAAGTACTTTCAAGACTTCTTCAGGAAGTTTTTGTAAATCCCAAGACTACTTTTAAATAAAAGACAACACATTAATTTTGAAAAAAAGGCTACAGATTGAATGCCATAAGTAGTGAGACTTTTTCTCTGACTAGTAGTCTTTTCTTGTCAAAAATAATGTATGCGTATATTTCTTTAAATAGTATATAATATAATTTAAAAGCAGTCAGGACACTTTGTGTGACGACCCGACCCATTGTCTCATGTGTTATTGCTCAGTTTTCCCCATTTCATGCTTCTTCATGTTTCTTTATCGGTATGTGGTGTGTTAGAGTTGATTTGTATTGATTTTGATAAGAAATGAGACACTTGGTCTCTTTAAGGAAGGTTTAAGTTGGAAAAATCAACTGGACGTTGACTTATGAGTTATCGGGCTCGGATGAGATTTACGGTGATTTGGTTAGCTTAGGGGGATGATTTGTGACTTAGGAGCATGATCGGGATTGAATTTGGAGGTTCGTTGTGGAATTAGGCTTGAATTGGCGAAGTTAGTACATTGGCGAATTCCGGTTGGTAGGTGAGATTTTGATCCGATGGTCAGAATGGAATTCCGAGAGGCGTTGTAGCTTCTTTAGGTGATTTTGGATATGTGTGCAAATTTTCAAGTCATTCGGACGTCGTTTGGTCGGGCTTTTGATCGAAAGTGCATTTCGGATGTTTTTGAAGAACTTAGGCTTGAATCGAATGACAATTGATTATTTTAGTGTTGTTCATGTGTTTTGATGGTTGGAACAAGTTCGTATGATGTTTTGGGATATGTTGGTGCCTTTGCTTGAGGTCACGGGGGCCTCGGGGTAATTTCGGATGGCTAACGGAAGGAATTTGAGGATGGAAAAATTGCAGGTTTGTTGCAGCAGGTGTTTCCGCATCTACGGAAAGGAGACCGCAGATGCGGTTGCGCGGAAACAGAGATGTCATCGCAGGTGCGAAAGAGGGTGAGGTTGAGCAGTTCCGCAAAAGTGGAAGTATTTTCGCCTATGCGAGTCCGCAGAAGCGGACAACGAGTCGCAGGAGCGGTTTGGGCTTGGAGCTGAGGCTTCGCAAAAGTGAAGAATTTTGTCGCAGAAACGACCGTTGGGATTTAATGAGATTTTGCTTAAGTGGACAAGGACCGCAGAAGCGGTCACGCGGAAGCGATGTGGAGATCGCAGAAGCGGAAACCCCTGAAGGCTAGTAGGTTTAATTGTTACTTTTCATCCGTGAGGGTTATGTTATTTCAACCATTTTTGAGCGAGCTTTGAGAGCTTTGAGGCGATTTTGAAGAGGGATTCAAGGAGGAATGATTAGAGGTAAGTTCTTGGCTTAAATATACGAGATTTTGTTAAATTTAACATGGAAATTGGTTGAAATTCATTAAAAAGGGGTAAAGCTAGGGCTTGAGTTTTTACATTTCAAATTGGGATTTGATAAGTTATTTGAGCTTGGATTTGGGAGTTCTTGGTATGTATGGACTCGTGCCGAGATGAGGAATCCGGTACTATGAGTTTTGTAATTTTTCGAGAAGTGGGCCCGGGGCTCGGGTTTTGCTAGTTTCGAGATTTCTGCTATTTCTCGGTTATTTTCGATTGGGTATTGTTCCCTTGGCATATGGTAATGTATTCGCTCTGTTTTTGGTTAGACTCGACGCGCGTGGAGGCCAGTTGGAGGGGCAAAGGCATCGCAGGCTAGAGATTTCACCGGTTCGAGGGGAGTAATACTTGAATATGATATCCTGAAGGTTTGAAACCCCGGATTTGCACATCATAGTGCTGTATTGAGGTGACTTGCATGCCGGATAGCGAGCGTGGGGTAGAGCACCATTGGGGATTGTGACTTGATCCGCCTCGATTGATGAAATTACTACGTAATTGGCTGAAACTAATTGTTATCATCATAATTTGGACTGATTGCCATGTTTGGGCTTCGTATCAACTATGTGAATCCTTCAGTGATTGATATCGCTGTTTTCGCATTATTTTTGCATACTGTTTGATCTCGGTCTAGGGTTTTAATGCTGTTTTGCAAATTTGGCCATTTTTCATGATTTGAAAACTTAAGTGATATCTTACTGACATTTTGAACTAAGATCTGTTATTTGAATATTGCCCTAGTAGCTTATGTGCATTTTTGGATTGAGCATGGATCGGGCTGCGCACCGCAACAGTGTTATATGTGCATTTCTAAACTAAGGACGGATCGGGCAATGTGCCGCAGCGGTGTGATATTGATATTGCGCTTGGGCTGTAGGAGCCCATTCGGAGTCTGAACCCCCACAGTGAGCGCAGGTACCCGAATGGATCGGGTTGTGCGCCGCAGCGGTCATGTGTTCCTGTTTGTACTACGTGGCATGACATTCAACACTCTCATATCATTGACATCCATGCTATTTCTTGCACTGTTGACAAGATACCCTGGTGTTATTTGTTGGTGGAGTGTTGTGCCCGAAAGGGCTGACTTGTGTGCCGACATGCAGTATCTGTTTCGCATTCATTTGCTTAATTGATGGAAAAAGGATATTTTCAAAGAGGTTTTCAACTGAACCAGATATTTCTAAAGGATTTTTCACGGTTTTACTATTTCTCAAAGGCTTGTAC
The DNA here is from genome assembly GCA_026770625.1 of Nicotiana glauca. Taxonomy (NCBI): domain Eukaryota; kingdom Viridiplantae; phylum Streptophyta; class Magnoliopsida; order Solanales; family Solanaceae; genus Nicotiana; species Nicotiana glauca. The sequence continues at coordinate 97,310 of MU788631.1, forward strand.
TGTTCTATATAGCATGATGCAGTTCTCTTACGTGATTTCTTGCTGCTCAGTTATTATTTACTCTTATTACTCACTGAGTTGGAGTACTCACTTTACTCCCTGCACCTTGCGTGCAGTTGCAAGTATTGTTCCCCCGGTAGCGGGTTACTAGTTGATTGAAGGTAAGACTATTGAAGCTGAGCAAGGTGACCGCCAACGTTCGCGGCACCGGACGTTGTCTTCAGAATTCCGAAATTTATTTCTTGTATATTATTGGCCCTGTAGTTGTGTCCAGGTTTTCTTTAGATGCTCGTGACTTGTGACATCCCGGTAGGGTTATGTTGGATGGTAAATATCAGTTATTAATGCCATTAAGTTGTATAATCCATTCATTTATGTTTATTAAATATTAAAAGGGGCATTGTTGTTCTGTTGGCTGGCATTGTCTTCACGGGAGGCGCCATCACGACCAGATTTGATATTGATATTGATATTGCGCTTGGGCTGTAGGAGCACCTCCGGAGTCTGAACCCCCACAGTTAGCGCGGGTACCCAAATGAATCGGGCTGCGCGACGCAGTGGTCATGTGCATTGCATTGCATTCATGCATTGGTCCCTATTTGTACTACGTGGCATGACATTCAGTACTCTCATATCATTGGCATCCATACTATTTCTTGCACTGTTGACCAGATACCCTGGTGTTATTTGTTGGTGGAGTGTTGTGCCCGAAAGGGCTGACTTGTATGCTGACTTGCAGTATCTGTTTCGCATTCATTTGCTCAATTGTCGGAAAAAGGATACTTTCAAAGAGGTTTTCAACTGAACCCGATATTTCTAAACGATTTTTCAAGGTTTTACTATTTCTCAGAGGCTTGTACTGTTCTATATAGCATGATGGAGTGCTCTTACGTGATTTCTTGCCGCTCAGTTATTATTTACTCTTATTACTCACTGAGTTGGAGTACTCACTTTACTCCCTACACCTCGCGTGCAGTTGCAGGTATTGTTCCCCCGGTAGCGGGTTACTAGCTGATTGAAGATATGACTATTGAAGTTGAGCAAGGCGACCGCCAGCGTTCGCGGCACCGGACGTTGTCTTCAGAATTTTGAAATTTATTTCTTGTATATTATTGGCCCTGCAGTTGTGTCCATGTTTTCTTTAGATGTTCGGGACTTGTGCTTTCCCGGTCGGGTTATGTTGGGTGGTAAATATCTGTTATTAATGCCATTAAGTCGTATTATCCATTCATTTATGTTTATTAACTATTAAAAGGGGCATTGTTGTTCTGTTGGATGGTATTGTCTTCACAGTAGGCGCTATCACGATCAGATTTGATATTGATATTGATATTGCGCTTGGGCTGTAGGAGCCCCTCCAGAGTCTGAACCCCCACAGTGAGCGCGGGTACCCAAATGGATCGGGCTGTGCGACGCAGCGATCATGTGCATTGCATTGCATTCATGCATTGCTTCCTGTTTTTACTATGTGGCATGACATTCACCACTCTCATATCATTGGCATCCATGCTATTTTTTGCACTGTTGACCCGATACCCTGGTGTTATTTGTTGGTGGAGTGCTATGCCCGAAAGGGCTGACTTGTGTGCTGACTTGCAGTATTTGTTTCACATTCATTTTCTTAATTGTCGGTAAAAGGATATTTTCAATGAGGTTTTCAACTGAACCAGATATTTCTAAAGGATTTTTCACGGTTTTACTATTTCTCAAAGGCTTGTACTATTCTATATAGCATGATGGAGTGCTCTTACATGATTTCTTGCCGCTCAGTTATAATTTACTCTTATTACTCACAGAGTTGGAGTACTCACTTTAATCCCTGCACCTCGCGTGCAGTTGCAGGTATTGTTCCCCCGGTAGCGGGTTACTAGCTGATTGAAGGTATGACTATTGAAGCTGAGCAAGGTGACCGCCAGCGTTGCGGCATCGGACGTTGTCTTTAGAATTTCGAAATTTATTTCTTGTATATTTTGGCCCTGTATTTGAGTCCAGGTTTTCTTTAGATGCTCGTGACTTGTGACATCCCGGTCGGGTTATGTTGGGTGGTAAATATCAGTTATTAATGCCATTAAGTCGTATTATCCATTCATTTATGTTTATTAACTATTAAAAGGGGCATTAATGTTCTGTTGGCTGGCATTGTCTTCACGGGAGGCGCCATCACGACCAGATTTGACATTGATAATGATATTGCGCTTGGGATGTAGGAGCCCCTCCGGAGTCTGAACCCCCACAGTGAGCGCGGGTACCCAAATGGATCGGGCTGTGCGACACAGCGGTCATGTGCATTGCATTGCCTTCATGCATTGCTTCCTATTTGTACTATGTGGCATGACATTCAACACTCTCATATCATTGGCATCCATGCTATTTCTTGCACTGTTGACCAGATACCCTGGTGTTATTTGTTGGTGGAGTGCTGTGCCCGAAAGGGCTGACTTGTGTGCTGACTTGCAGTATCTGTTTCGCATTCATTTGCTTTATTGTCGGAAAAAGGATATTTTCCAAGAGGTTTTCAACTGAACCAGATATTTCTAAAGGATTTTTCACGATTTTACTATTTCTCAAAGGCTTGTACTGTTCTATATAGCATGATGGAGTGATCTTACGTGATTTCTTGCCGCTCAGTTATTATTTACTCTTATTACCCACTGAGTTGGAGTACTCACTTTAATCCCTGCACCTCGCATGCAGTTGCAAGTATTGTTCCCCCGGTAGCGGGTTACTAGGTGATTGAAGGTTATGGCTATTGAAGCTGGGCAAGGTGACCGCCAACGTTCGCGGCATTAGACGTTGTCTTTCGAATTCTGAAATTTATTTCTTGTATATTATTGGCCCTGTAGTTATGTCCAGGTTTTCTTTAGATGCTCGTGACTTGTGACACCCCAGTCGGGTTATGTTGGGTGGTAAATATCAGTTATTAATGCCATTATGTTGTATTATCCATTCATTTATGTTTATTAACTATTAAATGGGACATTGTTGTTTTGTTGGCTGGCCTTTTCTTCACGGGAGGCGCCATCACTACCGGATTTGGGAATTGGGTCGTGACAAGTTGTTATCATAGCCCATGTTACTAGGTCTCACGAGTCATGAGCAGGTTTAGTTGAGTCTCGCGAATCAGTGCGTAGACGTCTGTATTTATCCTCGAAAGGCTGCAGAACCTTTAGGAAAACATCACTTTCTTGAAATTCTTATCATGCGTACTTGATTCAGCTTCGAATATAACTCTTGAAATTCCTTCCTCACGTATGTATGCGCACATGAGCGCTCAGTATTGTATATGCTTTGATGGCTCGTAATCCCCCGATTAAGGGGCGAGATATGATCTTCGTGAGTATGTTGGGCCAATCTGGAGGACTTGAGGCCGGATCATTGCCTATGGCTTGAGCACTGAGGTGCTGATTGTGTGAGCAAATATTTTGAACTTATATGTTCAGTATTGTCCTTAGTAGCCGGGATTACGGTTAGATATCCATGTGATGAGTATGTTAGTACTGCGGGATGTATATATATATGACTTGGTAGTGACGAAGAAGTCTGCTGGATAATAGATGAACGTTTAAGTGTTTGATTCCTATAGTGATTCGATGTGTAGCCGAATGTAGGCGCGTGAAAAATATTTTCACGTCTCCTAGTTAGGAAGTGAAGTACATTACGTGTGGCGGTATGAGTTCAGACTCAGGGAGACTAAATGGCTGTGGTATGCGTATGATGGTGGAAGGTGTGCTGAAATACTAAATTGAGGCGAAGCAGGGGTTATCTCCTGCGGAGAGTTCTTAAGTGATATGGTCCTTACGTGTATGCTAGAAGATCCCATGTGTAATTGAAAGGTACGTGTTGTAATTGGGAAAAATTTGGGTCGCTAAAGAGAGTGGACTCAGCTGATGTAGGGATGAAGGTGAGATTTGTAGAGGATTTTAGTACCAGATGATCTGTGTTTTCACAAACTAGTAGATGATTTGAGTTTAATCTCACTATAATATTGTGGCATCATTAGAGTAAAAGTATTATGGCTTATTAAATGCGTCCTGATAGATGCCTTCGAGCAAAGTTGGGGAGGTTGCTGTTGATTAGCTGATCGCACGATTGTATGCTATGTTGGTTCCATTTCGCGGTATGCTGGCAGATCAGTCCTGGTTGCAGAAATTGAGCCGAGGATGGCACGAGTGAAGAAAATTTTTAACAAAGGTTATATGGTGCTTTCTTAGATGTGAGAAAATACTAGGATGTCTGGAACGGTGGTTGACAGAGAATGCTCAGTGTATAGAGAAGAAAGATGGTTGTTTGTATCGGTATGAGATCATGTTCTGCAGTGTCAGAGTGCTAATAAGGCACGAGTGGTTCTGTTCGTTAAGTCAAGTAATTTACAATTGTATAAGAATGAAAGACTCTCGAGAATGGTTTTATTGTATTCACGATTTGGCATGTAATAATCAGGTGTCTTAAGGTTGTGTATGTGGCTAGAGACTGTGGTTTCATTAGAAAAGATCAAGACTGGTGGTATTTTATGTTAATTATGGGATTCTATGTATCAGTATCCAGAAGGTAATGGTAACGAATTCAGATTTGCAGGAAGTTCTTCAAAGTAAAGTATTCTGGAACGTGGTATTCCGGGGAACGTTTGAGAGAGTATTCAATGGCCTATGGTTCTTAGACAGTGTGGCCTTATATTCGAGTCTCGTGTGGTATGCCTAGATTGAGGCATTGTGATGCTATAGCGAGGGAGAAAGATCAAGTTGGAAATGAATCAGAAGGAAACCTAGATAAATGAAGTAGCTTGATAGTAGACCGAATCGGTATGATAAGGATATGATTAATTCTTTGTGTGTGCTTGAGGCAATGAGTTCGTACAGGTATGTTGTAGCAAAGCTCTTGAGTTCTGACAACTTGTTTAGCTTGGTTTGGATAGAAGGATTCAGTCTTGACAATTTAGCTTGTGCAAAGGGAATTGGGGAAAAATTCTGGTTAGGTTTCACCGTGATTTGGAGATGAATATATTTTCTATGTGTAAGTGAAGCACGAAATACGTAATGATTCCTCTTCTAGATAGGATTTACGGAAGGTCTTGGCTAGATGAGTTATAGTTCAGTTCTGAAAGGAAGTTCATAACATTCCTAGGTAACGGGTAGCCTCAGGTAATCAAGGAGATGGTACTGCTAATTGGATGTGATTTGACGAGAGTATATGTCATGGAAGTAGGGTAATATGATTAGACTGATGATACTTCGGTAGTATTGCGGCACTTTCTCGCTAAATCGACTACTGATATCTGAGTTTGTTTGATGGCACAGGAGAATTTTAAGAATATCTTTTGTGGGATGATTGGGAACTCGAGATGTAATATGTATTCATACGGCAGAATTTGGGATCAGGTACAGTGATTCATGTGCTATATGGAGTTAGAAACTGGGAGTTCTCATGTTTAGGCTATGTAGTGGTTGGGGATAGTGTGTATTGGTACCGTTAGTAGCTATTGGGTTTAGGAAGCCCAAATGGATCTTTCTTTGCTTGGTATATTAGATTTTGGATATGATATTGGGGTGTAGACTATTGTGCTATGGGTAATGTCGGAAAATGCCACAGGTTCCGTGGCGGAGTGCATCGGATTATGTTCTAGCAGAGTGGTTGTACTCCAAAAACCAGCGGACCGCTGGGAAAGATTGTTTTCCTTAATTGGGCCTTCGTGGCTGATGTCAGTGCAGAGGCTTCTACCATTGATTCAGTTCCGATATTGAGGGGCCTTTTCAGATGCGTCCCTTATTGCCGGGCATGTCGCCGGGCAAGATTGTGGATTTTGGTATTTATTTGGTGTCGGGCACCGTATCGTACTGCTCCGGCATGAGTTATAGTAGTGGAAGGAGCAACTTCAGGCTTCTTGGTAATGAGTTTGTTAGTAAGCTGATTGGATACGTGTTTTCGCTTGAGTTGTCTTGGTTGGCCCCGAATTGTAATTATGAAGGATAGGCTGATCCGATCGTTATTGAACCTGCTAGTGATCTGGAGAGATCTATGAGAGGCTTTTTTTCTGTGCTGTGAGGCGTTATGATTTTAGGACTGTGTTGTGTTTGAGTTTTGTAGCTTACAATGCTCTATGTAGATACCATTATGCACTCAGTATGGTTACGACCGATACTTAGTATTTTGTTATAATGAGCAAATTTGGCTCGATGTGCATCTCCCTATGTGAGATATTTGTGTGGATCGGGTGGCACGCCACCACGGTTATGTTATCTGGATTGGGTTGCATGCCACAACAGTGTGATGTTGAGAATAGTTTTCCATATGTAACTTTGTATGCCTTGCTTCCTAGTTTCTGAGGAAAGTCTGTATTGGGTGTTGCTCGGCGAATGGCGCATCGGTTGTGTCCTTTCAGGATTGAATGGAGTATATTCCTTGCTTCACCGTGGGTGTAATGAATTGCTTTGGTTCCAGACATCAAATCTACGCGGCTGTCGATTTTGATCATAGTGACTTGAGGTGCTTCATGTGTAACAGTATTTGGATAGGATCGCGCATTGTAGCGAGGCTACGTGGAGTTATGACCTTTCGAGGCAGGTTGGGGTGTTCTATCTCTATGATGTGAGACGAGATCTCAGCCTTGTGTTGTGATGATACTGATGGACTTGAGTTACAACTCTTTTGTTTGAGTCATTTGTCATGATTTGAGTATGTTCAAACCGTTTTTTATTGGTGCGTGTATTATGCAAGTTGCGGCTTAGGCCTGTATTAAGGCGTCATATCACCAGAGTGGTGTATTGGATTCGAGGTGATCGTTGGAGTCATTAATGAATGCGAACAGATTTGATCTCAACTGGTTAGAAGGATAATATCGAGGTTTGTCCCGGAAATCTGTTGTGGTATTAGTCAACAAGGAAGTGGCTTCATGTATGGGTGACCTAAGGAATGGTTACGGTTTATCATGTTTTTTGTTTATTGTTGGCAGTATATGAAAGTGATGCAATAAGACTTTAGCTAAATAAGAGGTTTTCTATCGGTATTTGGTTGTTGTGGGTAGCTACTGTGAATAGAAGTTATCGTTTCGAGTGCTTGGATTATGTGGTATATCATATGACTTCACCTGAGGTTGCAGGTATGGGTTATTACAGCTAGTTCGAATTCATTCTGAATATAGATGTGAGGTTCTGATTTTGTGTATGATTTCGGAAGATGCAATGTGGTCCTAGGATTTATCGTTTAGATGGACCGTGAAATTTAAGATATGTTGTGTTATCGGACCTATAAGAGGTAGGGTGACGTGAGATCACCCCGGGTATATGCTTGGTAAGGTCATTTAACTATTGGTTGGCTTCTAGGACAACTCTGGGTACGCTCGAGGACGAGCATTTGTTTAAGTTGGGGAGGATGTGACGACCCGACCCGTTGTCTCATGTGTTATTTCTCCATTTCTCCCATTTCATGCTTCTTCATATTTCATTATTGGTATGTGGTGTGTTAGAGTTGATTTTGATTGATTTTGATAAGAAATGAGACGCTTGGTATCTTTAAGGAAGGTTTAAGTTGTAAAAATCAATCGGACGTTGACTTATGAGTTATAGGGCTCAGATGTGATTTCCGGTGATTTGGTTAGCTTCGGGGGATGATTTGTGACTGAGGAGCATGATCAGGATTGAATTTGGAGGTCCGTTGTGGAATTAGGCTTGAATTGGCGAAGTTAGTATTTTGGCGAATTTCGGTTGGTAGGTAAGATTTTGATCCGAGGGTCGGAATGGAATTCCGAGAGGTGCTGTGTTTTGATGGTTGGAACAAGTTTGTATGATGTTTTGGGATATGTTGGTGCCTTTGGTTGAGGTCCCGGGGGCCTAGGGGTGATTTCGGGTGGCTAACGGAAGGAATTTGAAGTTGGAAAAATTGATGGTTGGTTGTAGCAAGTGTTTCCGCATCTGCGGAAAGGAGACCGCAGATGCGGTTGCGCAGAAGCGGAGATGTCATCGTAGGTGCGAAAGAGGTTGAGGTTGAGCAGTTCCGCAGAAGCGGAAGTATTTTTGCCTATGCGAGTCCGCAGAAGCGGACAACGAGTCGCATGAGCGGTTTGGGCTTGGAGGTAAGGCTTCGCAGAAGCGAAGAATTTTGTCGTAGAAGCGACCATTGGGATTTAATGAGATTTTGCTTAAGCGGACAAGGACCGCAGAAGCGGTCATGCGGAAGCGATATGGGGATCGCAGAAGCGGAAACCCCTGAAGGCCAGTAGGTTTAAATGTTATTTTTCATCCGCGAGGGTTATGTTATTTCCACCATTTTTTAGCGAGCTTTGAGAGCTTTGAGGCGATTTTGAAGAGGGATTGAAGGAGGAATGATTAGAGGTAAGTTCTTGGATTAAATACACGAGATTTTGTTAAATTTAACATGGAAATTGGTTGAAATTCATTAAAAAGGGGTAAAGCTAGGGCTTGAGTTTTGATATTTCAAATTGGGATTTGATAGGTCATTTGAGCTCGGATTTGGGAGTTCTTTATATCTATGGACTCGTGGCGAGACGAGGAATGCGGTAATATGAGTTTTGTAATTTTTCGAGAAGTGGGCCCGGGCCTCGAGTTTTGCTAGTTTCGAGATTTCTGCTATTTCTCGGTTGTTTTCGATTGGGTATTGTTCCCTTGGCAAATGGTAATGTATTCGCTCTATTTTTAGTTAGATTCAACACACGTGGTGGCCGGTTGGAGGGGCAAAGGCATCGCGGGCTAGAGATTTCGCCGGTTCGAGGTGAGTAATACTTGTAAATGATATCTTGAGGGTTTGAAACCTCGGATTTGAACATCATAGTGCTGTATTGAGGTGACTTGCACGCCGGATCGCGAGCGTAGTGTAGAGCACTGTTGGGGATTGTGACTTGGTCCGTCCCGATTGATGAAATTACTACGTAATTGGCTGAAACTAATTGTTATCGTCATAATTTGGGCTGATTGCCATGTTTAGGCTTCATGAGAACTATGTGAATCCTTCAGGGATTGATATCGCTATTTTCGCATTATTTTTGCATACAATTTGATCTCGGTCTAGGGTTTTAATGCCGTTTTGCAAATTCGGCAATTTTTCATGATTTAAAAACTTAAATGATATCTTACTTACGTTTTGAACTGAGAACTATTATTTGAATATTGCCCTAGTTGCTTATGTGCCTTTCTGGATTGAGCATGGATCGGGCTGCGCACCGCAGCAGTGTTATATGTGCATTTCTAGACTGAGGATGGATCAGGCTGTGCGCCGCAGCGGTGTGATATTGATATAGTGCTTGGACTGTAGGAGCCCCTTTGGAGTCTGAACCCCCACAGTGAGCGCGGATACCCAAATAGATCGGGTTGTGCGGCGCAACGGTCATGTGCATTGCATTGCATTCATGCATTGGTTCCTGTTTGTACTACGTGGCATGACATCCAGCACTCTCATATCATTGGCATCCATGCTATTTCTTGCACTGTTGACCAGATACCCTAGTGTTATTTGTTGGTAGAGTGATGTGCCCGAAAGGGCTGACTTGTGTGCTAACTTGCACTATCTGTTTCACATTCATTTGCTTAAATGTCGGAAAAAGGATAATTTCAAAGAGGTTTTCAACTGAACTAGATATTTCTAAAGGATTTTTCATGGTTTTACTATTTCTCAAAGGGTTGTACTGTTCTATATAGCATGATGGAGTGCTCTTACGTGATTTCTTGCCGCTCAGTTATTATTTGCTCTTATTACTCACTGAGTTGGAGTCTTCACTTTACTCCCTGCACCTCGCGTGCAGTTGCAAGTATTGTTCCCCCGGTAGCGGGTTACTAGCTGATTGAAGGTATGACTATTGAAGCTGAGTAAGGTGACCGCTAGCGTTCGTGGCACCGGACGTTGTCTTTACAATTTCAAAATTTATTTCTTGTATATTATTGGCCCTATAGTTGTGTCCTGATTTTCTTTAGATGCTCGTGACTTGTGACACCCCGGTCGGGTTATGTTGGGTGGTAAATATCAGTTATTAATGCCCTTTAGTCGTATTATCCATTCAGTTATGTTTATTAACTATTAAAAGGGGCATTGTGGTTCTGTTGGCTGGCCTTGTCTTCACGAGAGGCACCATAACGACCGGATTTGATATTGATATTGATATTGCGCTTGGGCTGTAGGAGCCCTTCCGTAGTCTGAACCCCCACAGTGAGCGCGGGTACCTAAATGGATCGGGGTGTGCACCGCAGCGGTCATGTGCATTGCATTGCATTCATGCATTGGTTCCTGTTTGTACTACGTGGCATGACATTCAGCACTCTCATATCATTGGCATCCATGCTATTTCTTGCACTGTTGACCAGATACCCTGGTGCTATTTGTTGGTGGAGTGTTGTGCCCGAAAGGGGTGACTTGTGTGCTGACTTGCACTATCTGTTTCGCATTCATTTGCTTAATTGTCGGAAAAAGGATATTTTCAAAGAGGTTTTCAACTGAACCAGATATTTCTAAAGGATTTTTCACGGTTTTACTTTTTCTCAAAGGGTTGTACTGTTCTATATAGCATGATGGAGTGCTCTTACGTGATTATTTACCGCTCAGTTATTATTTACTCTTATTACTCACTGAGTTGGAGTCTTCACTTTACTCCCTGCACCTGGCGTGCAGTTGCAGGTATTGTTCCCCCAGTAGCGGGTTACTAGCTGATTGAAGGTATGACTATTGAAGATGAGCAAGGTGACCGCCAGCATTCGCGGCACCGGACGTTTTCTTTAGAATTCCGAAATTTATTTCTTGTATATTATTGACCTTGTAGTTGTGTCCAGGTTTTCTTTAGATGCTCGTGACTTGTGACACCCCGGTCGGGTTATGTTGGGTGGTAAATATCAGTTATTAATGCCATTAAGTCGTATTATCCATTCATTTATGTTTATTAACTATTAAAAGGGGCATTGTTGTTTTGTTTGCTGGCCTTGTCTTCACGGGAGGCGCCATCACGACTGGATTTGGGAATTGGGTCATGACACTTTGATTTGTCAAAACTAGAAACTTTGATTTGCACACATAGGGTCCTTTGGTTGCCGGTTAGATTTATGCAGATATTAGTTATTCATGTATTAGTTATGCATATATTTGTTGTATATGGATTAGTTATGCAAGGATTATTTTTTTTAATATTAGTTGTATATGGTCGAGTTCTTTTAGAGATCAATTGAGTTGTCAAGATCCTAGTTAGTATATATAAATTTTCATCAAATATATCTGTGTGTAAATTGATTCCTCCACTTTAACTTACTCAGATGCATCGTTGAATATTAAAAATAAAATGTATATATATAGCATCATTCAAGTAAATACAGATTAAGATAGTAGAAACATGAGCTTGTGATATAACTACACCTAATTCCAGACCGGTTAATGCAAGAACTATAAATAAAGGACCAAGATCCCCTATGAAATATAAAAGATCATTCATACATAGCGGAGCGAACTCTTCTATCGTGTTGCATTTTCTGCCTTTATATATATATAACACGCTTCGTTGTACTACTTTAAATACATATATATCATGTTAGAGTATATTTTAGTGTATTCATCCCTTGTATTACAAAAGTGTTAATGGATTCCATTTATATTATTTAGATAGTAAATACAAAAGTAATTTTTAATTTTGACCAATGTTGACCTGAAAAGAGACCAACTTTGGTCGCTAATTATCCATAATTAAAAAATAGCGACCAATGTTGGTCGCCAGTTATCCAGAATTAAAAATAGCGACTAACGTTGGTCGCTAATTTTAAATAAGATTTATTTATGCTTTATAAAATATTTTAAATAATAATATAATTATTAAACATTAGAATTGGGTCCCAAAATGGCGACCAACGTTGGTCGATACTTGCTTCCCCTTTAATAACCGACCAACTTTGATCGCCAATTTTAAATATTATTTATTTATATTTTATAAAATATTTTAAATTATAATATAATTATTAAAGTATTATAATTGGATCCCACATTAATTAGCCACCAAAGTTGATCACTAATTCCAATATTTCTTTGACCAAGCAAGTCTGATCAGCCCAGTCAACATGTTGACCACTTTACCGACAAAAAACGACCAACCTTGGTCGCTAAATGATTTAAAATAATTATTTAATTATTTTCTCCACATTAGCGACCAACATTGGTCGCTTTTTTTGATCAACTAACTTTGGTCGCAAATTATTGATCGTTAATTCTCAGATTTCTAGTAGTGATAAGATTAATAATTTAGTATCATAAAATTTTACATATCTGATAGAAAAGTATTTTCTGCTAACTAAACTTTGGAAAATGACTTTTTAACGAAAAAGTTTTTTTCGAATAAGAAATTAAATTTCTTCATAACAAAAACACACTTGTCTAGGAGAATTTTCCTTCAGATGGGCTGGATTTGCGGGTATTCTCTATCTTCTCAACTGTTGATGCTAATTTGAACTTTGTTTCACTGTTTTTGCCTTTATCTGACTTAAGCTCTTCTTTATTTTTGCTATTGTGAATTTAGACCGTTAATAATGTTATACTTGGGATAACACAAGCAGTTCTGTCTCGTAATATCCATCGAAGATACGGTAATTAAACTCCTCATTATGTACTTGTAAAGAAATTTGCTACCGAATTTTTACATGAAAATACGACGACAATAACATACTATTAAGGGCATATAGGTATTTCATCAGAAACATCAACCAAGGAAACAAGCGAATATAATTAATAGAAATAGAAATCTCTTGCCCTCATAATCCATGAATTAATCATGTTTGGTGCGACTCATACGGTTCCTTTCGTAGAAGGAATTACTCTTTTTCTTTCTTTTGGCTAAGGAATTAAAATTGAGAGTCATATATTTTTTTTGGGGGTGTAAAAGTCATATATTTGTGGTTGTGTGTAACAATGACGTTGTAATGACCCGAATTTTCGTTTTAAGAATTTGCATTTCGTTCAACGGCTTAAGACCCCGAGAAGCTTCGTAATACACATTATTACCCGCATGTATGGTCAAGTTTGGTTTTCGTAAGATTTGGAGTTAAATTTAAAGAAGAAAAAAAATCTTATTTTTGAAGCTCAAATGGAAAGAGTTGACCATAGAGTTGACTTTTGAGTAAAAGACCTCGAAATGGAATATTAACGATGTCAATAGCTTCGTATGGTGATTTCGGACTTAGACGTGTGTCCGAATTTGGATTTGGAAGTCCACAGGACAACTCGACACGCTTTGGCAAAACAAGAAAGTTGACGTGTTCTAATTATATTATTTTATATGTAGAAGAGGTCTTTTACCATGATGAATACCAATTGGATATGATAGCAAGTGTACAAGGTTTACTATAAGATATGGGGTCTAAGGAAAGTTCTAAGTCTAACACAAGTTGGAAAAGTACATAATGTACAAAATTGCAAATGAGTACGCACAAGACCTCACTTTGGACGGGCATATCTACGTGGTTATTACGAGTTGTGTGATGCACAACCTATCAAATTAAAGCTCTATGAGTCTAGTTCCCAACACATCAAACCATTTGTCATTTGCAGGTGTATAAAGAAAGTTATGACCACTTTACTGTACCTGTATCATATGGGCGTCGAGGTGCGCGTCCAGGAGCGCGACCGCGCTAGTAAAATCGCACTGCACAGTTCATAAAGCGAAAAGTCCGAAATATTTCCCATTTTTAGTCATTCAAGCTCAGATTTGGGCGATTCCAAAGGAGTTTTTCATGATTTCGACTTAGGTAAGTGTTCTATATCCGAAAGTAGTTGCATTTCATGAATCTATATCAATATTCATCGTTTATTTCGGATTTGGATGAAAGAAATTGAAGTTTTTGTAAAACTTTTCAAAAATAAAAATTTAGGATTTGAAGGTCCATTTGATAGCAGAATTCGATAATTTTTGTATGGTTGAACTCGTATCGGAATGGGTTATTGGATTTTATGAGTTTCGTCGGATTCCGAGACGTAGACCCCACGGGCAATTTTTGAACTAAATTCGGATTTTAATATGCAAAATTTGTAAATTCATATAGGATTAGTTCCTACGATTCGTGTTGAGTATTTTGAATTGTTTATGACTAGATTTGAGGATTTCGGGCACGAATTCGCGAGGCAAAGGCTTGTTGGAATTTTGAATGGGTTGCAAACTGAGGTAAGTATTTGGTCTAACCTTAGCTTGAGGGATTAAGAGTTGTGTCTTATTTGTTACATGTTAATTATGGAGTACGACGTATAGGCATGGTGACGAGTATCTATACGTTTGTGTCAAGCATGCCCGTGAGTCTTGTATTATAATTGTTATGACTCCGTTGTGGTTTATTGCGCTTCATATATTATTATTGAAATATTACTGTTCCATTGCGGGGATGTTATTATTTTGATTGTTGTACTATTGTTCCGTTGACGGGATATTATTTTGATGTTGTTTCTCCTTGCAGGGATTTGATTGTTGTACTATTGTTCCCCCGCCAGGATGTTATTATTTTGATGTTGTTTCCCTTGCCGGGATTTGATTGTTGTACTATTATTCCCTTACCGGGATGTTATTATTTTGATGTTATTTTTCCTTGCCGGAATTTGATTGTTGTACTATTGTTCCCTTGCCGGAATGCTATTGTTTTAATGTTGTTTTCCCTTGCGGGGATTTAATTGTTGTACTATTGTTCCTCTTGCCGGGATTTTATTGTGATTTCATTTATTTCCTTGCCCTTATTTCTTATGATTGTTATTTGGGTGAGCAAGACTGTTAAAGCACGAAGGGTGATACCGTGTATGATTTTATGAGGAAGAGTGTTAAAGTACGAAGGGTGATGCCGTGTATAATTTTGTGAGAAAGATTGTAAAGCACAAAGGGTGATGTCGTGCCGCACGATGTACAATTCTGTACTGATTATAATGATTTCATGGTGAGGATGAGAGTAAAAGCAAGAAGGGTGATGCCATGCAGTTTATATTGATTCTTATGGTGAGGACGAGAGTAAAAGCACGAAGGGTGATGTCGTGCACTTGTCCTTGATTTTCCTGATTCTAATTGAGTTATGTTGTCCTTTACGTTCACTTTCTGTTTGCTGTGTTACTTGTTATTAACAATTCAAGTGTGTTAAGTGTTTATATCCCTTTACTATTGTGATCCTTTGTGTTGGAATCCATAGTGTTTACTATAATTCGCCTTATTATTTTTATATGTTCAATACTTCAAATTTCAACAATTGTTACATTTTTAACTCAATTGATTTCTCAGCTAAATTTTCCTTAAACCGTTTGAGGTTGTACTTTACTTAGAAAGGAATTTCTTCTATGTTTTGATTTATTGATATCTCATATTAAAGGTAATAATTCATTCGATATTGTACTTTAATTGAAAAGGATATTTTCTTTGTCAAATATTTTGTAAATATAACTTCATCTTTTCTAGTTGATTTCCTTAATGGGTTGAAAGTTGTACTCTACTTTATATTAAGTAAATGAGGCTCTTTGAGCATTCTTAATTGTATCGGGTTATGGACCCTATGAATTGAATAACATGAGAATGTTGTTGAGAAATGTGAGACAGAAACATGTGGGCACAAGGAGCCGGGAAAAAATATGATGATTTTATTAATGACATATTATGATATAGGCAAGAGGTGCCGTGGAAAATATTATGGTTTCATTTAATGGCATGTGAGTTGTCCGTGCGGTTGTAATATAAATATGGCCACGAGATGCCGTAAAAATATAAAAGTAGGCTGAGGCCTATATTATTATTATTATGAAATGAGGCGTCACAAGGCGACCTGTACTCGAAAGAATTATATTCGAAAGATACTCATTTGAAAGGTTGTCCTTGCGGTTGTAATATAAATATGGCCACGAGATATCGTAATAATATGAAAGTGGGCTGAGGCCTATATTATTATAATTATAAAATGAGGCGTCACAAGGTGACCTGTACTCAAAAGAATTATATTCGAAAGATACTTATTTGAAAAATATTTATTTGAAGGAAATATATTCGAAATATATTTTTATTGAAAAGTATATTATCTCAGAGATTATTACTTGAAGGATTTAAAGGCGAAAGACTTATACTTGAAGGACTTCATTAATTAATTGTACTTGTATTTATTATTTATTGAGAAACAATTATGTTGTCTTTGCTGCCTGCTATTGATATCACTGGTTGATCATTGGTGCCATCAATGTTATCTGCTTCCTATTATTTTGTACGCTATCTTGCACAGGTTTATTTGGTACTCTGGTCCTAGCCTCGCCACTACTTCGCCGAGGTTAGGCTAGGCATTTACCAACACATGGAGTCGGTTGTGCTGACACTACACTTCTGTACATTTTTTTGTGTACAGACCCAGGTATTTGATCGATAGTAGCTATTCGTTGCGGTGGAGACGCAAGGCAAACCTGTTGCTGTGATCGCAGGCTTCGGAGTCACCTTCTTATTTTATTTTCTCACTACTGTACTTATTTCCTTACGGTTGTGTTTAGAAATGGTAGCGAAAAACTCAATAGAGCTTATGACTTGTACTACTATATTTTGGAAAGAAGTTCATTGTATAAGAATTCTATTTCATAATAATTTTAGATGATATTATTCATGGTTGTTATTCCGCAATTATTAGGCTTACCTAGTCCTTAAGACTAGGTGACATCACGAAACCCAACGGAGGAAAAATGGCGTCATGACAGACGTAACCTTTGCTTTAAACCACGTTGGTTAAAGTTTTTATTGTGTTTATTCTTAACATGACCATATCAAGAAATTGAAGGGAAGAGGAAGTTTTCACCACAAAAAATGAGATGCAGAGCTAGTGTTGTGATGAATCTGATACCTGCTTTAGTGTGATGACCCAAACGATCAACACTTGTTTGAAATAAAATTTTATGTTTTCGAGGACTTGAAAACCTCATTTAGAGTTACCTTAATTTGCGCGCGCAGTCTAGACGCGTAACCGGAAAGCTTAAATATGAAAATCTTTGAATAATGATAAAATTTGGCTAATAAATGAATTAATTTGACCTTATTCTACGTTTTGGATAAACGGACTTGGACCCGTGATTTGACAATCACGAAGGGTCCGTAAAAAAATATGGGACTTGGGCGTATGCTCGGAATCGAATTCCGAGGTGCCAAGCCCGAGAAATGAATTTTTGAAATAAATTGTTTTCTGAAATTATTTATAAGGTTTTGAAATGAAATTTGAAGAGAACGTGTTGGTATCGGGCCCGTATTTTTGTTCCGGTGCGTGGTACAGGTCTTATATGCTCCCTCCGTTTCAATTTATGTGAACCTATTTCCTTTTTGGTCTTTGCCAAAAAGAATGACCCATTTCCTTATTTGGAAACAATTTCCCTTTATCCAATGATTTATGGCCACACAAAATATATATGCCTCATTTTACACCACAAGTTCAAAAGTCTTCTCTCTTTTCTTAAACTCCGTGCCCATCCAAATCGGATCACATAAATTAAAATGGAGGGAGTATGATTTAAGATATTTCTGTAAAATTTGGTGAAAAACGGACGTCGTTTGACGTGATTCAGACCTATATTGCTAAAGTTGATGTTTTATGAAGTTTGAGAAAAATCCATTGATTTTGAAGTTTAATTCATTGTTATTGATGTTATTTTGGAGATTTGATTGCAAGATAAGTTCGTATGATGTTGCTGAGCTAGTATCTATGTTTGGTTAGGAGCCCCGAGGGCTCGTGTGTGTTTCAGATGTGTTTCTGGAGGTTTTGAACTTAAGAAAAAAATTGCAGAAAAAGTTGTTTAGGTGTTATGGTATTTTCTTCTTTGCATTCGCGCGATGGCCCTCGCGAACGCGATGTGTAATTTGTTACTAAAGGAATTTCCTTCTACGCGAACGCGAGGCAGTGGAGGGATATACCGTCGCGAACGCGGTCCTGGCCACACGAATGTGAAGGCCAAATAGGCCTAGGCAGGGGGAGGGATAGTTACTTTACCCGAACGCGATCTTGGCCCGTTGGACGTGAACGCGAGGGCTCGAGAAGCTAAAGCTTCGCGAACGCGAGCCCATTAAGTCGAATGCGAAGGCTTAACCAGCCTGACCCATCGCGAACGCGAATGGTCTGTCGCGATCGCGTAGGGTAAAATCTCCCAGTTAAATTTTAAAACTGCAGAACAGTAGCCTTACGGGATTTCATAAAATTTTCATAAACCCCTTCTTCTCTAGAGCTCTTAGGCGATTTTTGAGGCACTTCTTAACTAAAACTTCTTGGGTAAGTAATCTTTAACTTGTTTTCTTCCATTTTCATCAACATCTATTAGATTTCTAGGCCTAAAACTTATGATTAAAGGTGGAAACTTAGGGATTTGGGTAGAGTTTGGGCTTTTTGATTAATTGTGATTTAGACCTCATTTTGGGGTCAAATTCTGGAAATAATTATATATTTGGGCTCGTGGGTGAATGGGTGATTCGATTTTGGTCCGAACCTCGTGTTTTGACCAAGCAGGCCCGGGGTTGATTTTTGGATTTTTGGGAAGAATGATTGGAAAGCTATAATTAGGCATTGGATTCGAATTGTTTAGCATTATTTGATGTTATGAAGTAATTTATGTATAGATACAATTGATTTGGAGTCAAATTCGAAAGAAAGGCGGTAATTGAGGATTGAGTTGGCTGTGGAAGTTCGAGGTAAGTGTTCGGTCTAACCTTAGCTTGAGGGATTAGGAGTTTAGTCATATTTGCTACTTGTTTCTTGTTGAGTATAACGTACAGTCACGGTGACAAGTATCTATATGTTGGTGTCGGGCATGACCGTGAGTCTTAAATTGATACTTGTTGTGTTCTTGAATGATACTATGGTTGCAATAGTGAGTAAATCCGTGGTATTGCGCAAAGACTTAGTTTATTTTCGCGAAAGTTACTTATGAGTTAGAAATGGGGATAATTGAGATGATTATGAGTTGAGTTGAAATTGGTTATAGCTGATTCTCCCTCGACGGGACGTATAGACATGTATTATTGAGCTCCCTTGCCGGGATAGTATAATTTATGGTTAATTGTGATGACCCAAAGGGTCATCACCTATTTTTGTATTAATTTTGTGCTTCTGAGGTCTTGAAAACCTCATTTAGAGTCATCTCGATTTGCGTGCGCAATTCGAGCACGTAGCCGGAAAGCTTAAACATAAAATTCTGTGAAAAAATGCTAAGTTTTGATGTTAAAACCAATAAATTTGACTTTGGTCAACTTTTTGGGTAAACGGACCCAGATCCATAATTTGACGGTCCAGGAGGGACCGTAGGAAAATATGGGACTCGGGCGTATGCACGGAATCGAATTCCGAGGTCCCGAGCCCGTGAAATAAATTTTTAAAAGAAATTGTTTTTCTGAAATTGTTAAGGAAAAATTTAAATGATATTTGATTGGAACGCGTTGGTATCGGGCTCGTATTTTGGTTCCGGTGCCTGGCACATGCCTTATATGTGAATTAAGATATTTCTGTAAGGTTTGGTTAAAATCGAACGTCATTTGACGTGTTTCGGACTTAAAGTTCTAAATTTGAAACTTAATGAAGTTTGAGGAAAAAACTCTTGATTTTGAGGTTTGATTCATTGTTTTTACGTTATTTTGGTGATTTGATTGCACGAATAAGTTCGTATGATGTTGTAGAGTTAGTGAATGTGTTTGTTAGGAGCCTCGAGGGCTCGGGTGTGTTTCGGAATGGTTTGAGACTTATAAATATTGCAGGTTTCTGCTGTATAGTGCCTAGGGATTTTGTTCTTCGTGTTCGTGTGGGACCACTCGCGAACGCATAAGGCAAAATCCCAGGTGCCGTTTTGTCTTCATCATGAACGCGAGAATAGGGATGCAAACGCGGAGCTCAGGGGGGAGACCCTTCACGAACGCGGCCCATCACTCGCGAATGCGTAGGGTACAGGGGGAAGGGGTTACCAGTTGTTCTACGCGAACGCGTCTTTGAGCACGTGAACATGAGGCTCCAGGAGAACTACTCTCCGCGAACGTGAGTCACTATACGCGAACACGAAGGCCAAAAAGCCTGACCCATCACGAACGCGAGAGGTTGATCGCGAACGCGTAGAGTTAAATCGCCCAGTTATTTTTAAAATCCCAGAACAGAACCATTATGGGAGTTTACAAAATTTCCAAAGTTCCTTATTTTCCAAAGCTCTAGGGCGATTTGTGAAGCATTTTATCTTCATAACTTCTTGGCTAAGTAATCTTCAACTTGTTTTCTCCCATTTTCATCAATATTTAATGAATTTCTAGACCTAAAATACATGATTAAGGGTAGGAAACTTGGTATTTGGGTAGAGTTAGGGCTTTTTTGTTTTTTCTTGATTTAGACCTCGTTTTGGGGTCGAATTTTAAAACAAATTTTATATTTGGGCTCGTGGGTGAATGGGGGATCTGATTTTTCGTCTGAGCCTCGTGTTTTGACCAAGCGGGCCCGGGGTCAATTTTTGAGTTTTTGGGAAAAATGATGGAAAAACTATAATTAGGCATTGGGTTCGCATTGTTTATCATTTATTGATGTATTAAAGTCATTTATGTATAGATACAATTGAATTGGAGCCGAATTCGAAAGGAAAGGCGGTTGTTGAGGATTAAATAGGCCGTGGAAGTTTGAGGTAAGTGTTCGGTTAAACCTTAGCTTGAGGGATTAGGAGTTGAGTCATATTTGCTATGTGTTTCTTGTGGAGTACGACGTATAGGCATGGTGACGAGTATCTTACGTCGGTGTCGAGCATGACCGTGAGTCTTAAATTGCCATTTGTTGTATTCTTGAATAATACTATGGTTGAAATAGCGAGTAGACCTGTGATATTGAGCAAAGGCTTAGCTTATTTTCGTGGAAGTTAATTATGAGTTAGAAATGGTGATAATAGAAATGATAAATATTGAACTGAGATTGGTTATAGCTGGGTCTCCCTTGCCGGGATGAATATACTTGTACTGTTGAGTTCCCTTGCCGGTATAGAGTATCTTATGATTACTGTAAGCGATATAATTGGAAGGGGTTGCGCGCCGCAATATTTTTATTAATGTATACATATATGGATCGGGTTGCACACCGCAACATATATTATATGGGATCGCGTTGCACGCCGCAACAGATATTATAATGGATCTGGTTGCACGCTGCTGCATATATTGTATTGGATCGGGTTGCACGCTGCAATAGATATATATTATATATATATTGGATCGGGTTGCACGCCGTAACAATATATTTATACGTACGGATCGAGTTACGCGCCGCAACAGTAATGCTATCATATTGTTTTAGACATTGTATTGTTCCTTCACTTTTATGTAGTTTCTGTTAAGTTGAACTGTTTCCTCAAGGCATATACCCCTCCATTTTTACTGATCATTACTTGTTTATTTTTCTGCATTATATTATATAACTGTACAGATTTATCTGGAGTCTGGTGCTAGCTTTGTCACCTAGCCGGGGTTAGGCCAGACACTTACCAGCACATAGGGTCGGTTGTGCTGATAATACACTCTGTGCTCTTTTGCACAGATTCAGGTATTGGAGCAGCATATGGTGTGCAGTAGTAGTTCCGGAGCTAGTCTTCAATCCACAAGATTTTCGAGGTAGTTCGCAGGTCCGACATCTCCTTTATCTTTACTTATGATATGTTTCCTTTGTACCCGAGACATAATTTATTTCTTGTTTCAGACAATTGTATGTAGTAAATCTTAGATAGTCCGTGCATGTTGTGACCCCAGTCTTGTGTAGAGGCATATGTGGATTTTTCTTATTATTTTGGTTTACTTCATTTAAGTCTTTCGCTAAATTTTAAATTCCGCTGTTGTTTACTTATTTACCTCCTGTTAATTTAATTGGTAAATGTGGTTTTAAAAGAAAAGTATTATGGATTCTAAATGTGTGGCTTGCCTAGCCTCCACGAGTAGGCACCATCACGACCTCCGAATGTGGGAATTTTGGGTTGTGACAAGTTGGTATCAGGGCTCTAGGTTACACAGGTCTCATAACTTACGGACAAGCTTAGTAGGGTCTGAGGGATCGGTACGGAGACGTTTGTATTTATTGCCTAGAGGCTACTGAGTTGGGAAAAGTTTCACATTTGTTCTTTCTTGTCGTGCGGTTTGGTTTCTCAATTCTAATTGAATTTCTACTCATTTCTTTCGCAGATGGCGAGGACATGCACTTCCTTATCTACCGGTCAGTAGTCTGAGCCCCAGGCAGCTCCTAATAGGGGCAGAGGGCGAGGCCAAGGCCGTGCTAGAGGCCGAGGTATGGGCAGAGCTCAGCCCCGAGCAGCAGCACCAGTGGCGGAGTCTCAGGTTGACTTTGACAAGGAGGTTCCGGCCCCAGCCCCAGTAGTCCTGGTGGGCCCAGCTCAGGTCCCAGAGGGGTTTATTGCTACCCCAGTTCTTCAGGATGCTCTGGTCCGATTTGTGGGTCTTATGGATAGTGTCACCCGTGCAGGCTTGCTTCCTATAGCACCAGCCACTTCTCAGGCTGGAAGAGGAGCCCAGACTCCTACTACTCATACTCTAGAGCAGGTAGCTCACCTTATTCAGACACCAATAGTTCAGCCAGTTGGAGCAGCCCAGCCGGTTGTGGTAGCCCATGCCGGTGATGGAGCAGCTATGCCTGCAGATGCTTTATGGAGATTGGATATGTTCACCAAGCTTTTCACTGCTACTTTCAGTGGTGCATCTACCGAGGATCCTCAGGATTATTTGGACAGTTGCCACGAGGTTCTTCGGAACATGGGTATTGTTGAGATGAATGGGGTTGATTTCGCTACATTCTGGTTGTCTGGATCTGCCGAGACTTAGTGGAGGTACTATTGTTTAGCTAGACCAGCAGGATCTCCAGCCTTGACCTGGGAGTAGTTCACGCTTGCATTTCTAGAGAAGTTTCTCCCTATTACACATCGAGAGGCCTATCAGAGGCAGTTCGAGCGTCTCCATCAGGATCCATGACGGTCACTCAGTACGAGACCAGGTTTATTGAGTTGGCCTACCATGCTATTGTTATACTTCCCACTGAGAGGGAGAGACTGAGACAGTTTATGGATGGACTCATTTAGCCTATTCGTCTCTAGATGGCTAGAGAGGCTGGGAGCGAGATACGCTTTCAGAAGGCGGCTAATGTGGCCTACAAGATTGAGATGGTATTATCATAGGGGGTGGTCATAGGGCAAACAAGACACCCCGTCAGTCAGGCATATTTAGTGGTACTTCATCTAGAGGCAGAGATTCGTATGATAGGGTTATCCTCCTAGGCCCTTCCAGTTGGTGCTCCAGCCTTCTCACGGTGCATCAGGTGGTCGTAATTTTCACGAGCAGTATTCTGATCGGCAGTCCTACAGTGCACCATCAGCTCCTATCAGTGCACCGCCGCTCCAGAGTTGCTGGGGTGGTCATTCAAGCTACCAGGGTCAACCTCAGTTTCCTCAGCCACATCATTCGAGTGAATGTTATGAGTGTGGTGAGTATGGTCACATCAGAAGGGCATGTCTGAGGTTAAGGGGTACTCAGTCGCAGCACCAAGGTCCCCGTCTTATGATTCGGGCACCAGATGTTCCACAGGCCGCCCAGCCAGCTAGAGGCGGGGGTAGAGGTCATAGAAGTGGAGGTAGAGGTCATAGAGGTGGAGCTCAGACCGCCAGAGGTAGAGGTCAGCCAGTAGTAGGCCATCCCAGAGAGGTAGATCAGAGTGGTGGGGCCCAACCTTGATGTTATGCCTTTCAGGCCAGGCCCGAGACAGAGGCTTCAGATGCAGTTATTACAGGTACAGTTCTGGTTTATGATAGAGATGCTTCAGTGTTGTTTGATCTGGGGTCTACGTATTCATATGTGTTATCCTATTTTGCCTCGTATTTAGTCATGCCGAGTGACGTATTGGGTATTCCTATTTATGTGTCTACGCCGGCGGGTGATTCTATCGTGGTCGATCGAGTCCATCGTTCTTGTGTTGTGGTGATTAGGGGTTTGGACACTCGTGCAGATTAGTTGCTTTTAGATATGGTTGGCTTTGATATTATATTGGGGATGGATTGGTTATCACCCTATCACGCTATCTTGGACTGTTATGCCAAGACTGTGACCTTAGATTTACTGGGTATGCCTCGTTTAGAGTAGAGAGGGACTCCTGGCCATTCTATGTGCAGTGTTATATCATATGTGAAGGCTCAGTGTATGGTTGAGAAGGGGTGTTTGGCCTATTTAGCCTATGTTTGGGATTCCAGTGTTGAGGTTCCCTCTATTGATTCTGTGCCCGATGTTTGTGAGTTCCCTGATGTTTTTCCTTCAGACCTGCCGTGTATGCCACCCGACATGGACATTGATTTCTGCATTGATCTGGTTCCGGGCACTCAGTCCATTTCTATCCTGCCCTATCGTATGGCCCCGTCGGAGTTGAAAGAGTTAAAGGAACAGTTGAAGGATTTGCTTGAGAAGGGTTTCATTAGACTCAGTGTCTCACCTTGGGGTGCGCCGGTGTTATTTGTCAAGAATAAGGATAGGTCAATGAGAATATGTATTGATTAGCGGTAATTGAACAAGGTAACGATCAAGAATAAGTATCCACTGCCAAGGATTGATGATTTATTCGACCAACTTTAGGGTGCCAAGGTATGTTCCAAGATTGACCTGCGATCTAGCTAACATCAGTTGAGGATTAGGGCATCCGATGTCCCTAAGACAACCTTCTGCACTCGGTACGAGCACTGTAAGTTCTTGGTTATGTCATTCGGGTTGACAAATGCCCCAGCAGCTTTCATAGACTTGATGAACCGAGTGTTCATGCCTTATTTGGATTCATTCGTGATAGTTTTCATTGATGATATATTAAAATTTTCCTGCATCCAGGAGGAGTACGAGCTACACCTTAGAGTGGTTCTTCAGAATCTGAGGGATAGTCAGTTATATGCAAAGTTCTCATAATGTGAATTCTAGTTGGGTTTAGTTGCATTTATGGGTCATGTTGTATCAGTAGAGGGTATTCAAGTTGACCCAAAGAAGATTGAGGCAGTCAAGAACTAGTCTAGACCAGCATCAGCTACAGAGATTCGGAGTTTCATGGGGTTGGCAAGCTACTATCGACGGTTCGTGGAGGGGTTTTCATCTATTGCATCCCCAATGACCAGATTGACCCAGAAGGGTGCCTAGTTCAGATGGTCGGATGAGTGTGAGGTGAGCTTTCAGAAGCTCGAGACAGCTCCGACTACGGCACATGTGTTGGTTTTGCCTACAGGTTCAGGTCCTTATACAGTCTATTGTGATGCTTCCCGTGTTGGGCTTGGAGCAGCGTTGATGTAGGATGGCAAGGTCATTGCCTATGCTTCGAAGCAGTTGAAGATTCATGAGAAGAACTATCCTGTTCATGATTTGGAGTTGGCACCAATAGTTCACGCATTGAATATTTGGAGGCATTATCTATATAGCGTGGCAAGTGAGGTGTTCACGGATCACAAGAGTCTTCAGTACTTGTTCAAGCAAAAGGAGTTGAATTTGAGACAGAGCAGGTAGTTGGAGTTGTTGAAGGATTATGACATCACCATTCTATATTATCTGGGAAAGGCCAATGTGGTGGCCAATGCATTGAGTAGGAAGTTAGCCAGTATGGGCAGTCTTGCTTATATTTTGGTCGGTGAGAGGCCGCTTGCTTTGGATGTTTAGGATTTAGCGAATCAGTTTGTGAGGCTGGAAGTTTATGAGCCCAGTCGTGTGTTAGCTTGCACGGTCGCTCGTTCTTCATTATTGGATTGTATATGTGGCCGGTAGAATGATGATCCCCATTTGTGTGTCCTTAGAGACACGGTGCAACGCGGAGGTGCCAGGCATGTTACCTTAGATGATGATGGAGTTTTGAGATTGCAGGGTCGAGTATGTTTGCCTAATATGGATGGGCTCCGAGAGTTGATATTGGAGGAGGCCCATAGCCCCCGGTACTCTATTCATCCGGGCACCGCGAAGATATATTAGTATCTGGGGCAATATTATTGGTGGCATAGAATGAAAAAGGATATCGTAGCATATGTAGCTCGTTGTTTGAATTGTCAGCAGGTTAAGTATGAGCATCAGAGGCCTGTGGTTTATTTCAGAGGATTGAGCTTCCCGAGTGGAAGTGGGAGCGGATCACTACGGATTTTGTTACTGGACTTTTGCTACTCGGAAGAAGTTCGATGCGATATGGGTCATTGTTGATAGGCTGACCAAGTCAGCACATTTCATTCCTGTGGCAGTCTCCTATTCTTCTGAGAGGTTTGCTGAGATCTATGTTCAGGAGATTGTTCGCCTTCATGGAGTACGCATGTCTATCATTTCGGACCGGGGTACATAGTTTACCTCGCACTTCTGGAGAGTAGTTCAGTGAGAGTTGTGCACACGGATTGAGTTAAGCACAATATTTCATCCCCGGACGGAGGGTCAGTCCAAACAGACTATTAAGATCTTAGAGGATATGCTGCGAGCCTGTTTTATTGACTTTGAGGGTTCGTGGGATTGGTTCTTGCCTTTAGCTGAGTTTGCCTACAACAACAGCTACCAGTCGAGCATCCAGATTGCTCCTTATAAGGCTTTATATGGTAGGCGGTGTCAGTATCTAGTTGGATGGTTTGAGCCAGGAGAGGCTCGATTGTTGGGTATGGATCTGGTTCAAGAGGCCTTGGACAAGGTCAAGATCATTCAGAATAGGCTTCGTTCATCTCAGTCTAGGCAAAAGGGCTATGCAGACCGCAAGGTTTGAGATGTGGCTTTTATGATCGGTGAGCGGGTATTACTCCGAGTGTCGCCTATGAAGGGCGTGATGAGGTTTGGGAAGTAGGGTAAGCTTAGCCCTAGGTTCATTGGTCCGTTTGAGATTCTCGATCGAGTGGGAGAAGTGTCTTATAGACTTGATTTGCCACCGGGCTTATCAGCCGTACATCCAGTGTTTCATGTGTTCATACTTAGGAGGTATGTAGCCCACGTGTTAGATTTCAGCACCGTCCAGTCGGACAAGGACTTGTCTTATGAGGAGGAGCCGGTAGCTATTCTAGACCAACAGATTCGTCAGTTGAGATTAAAGAGTTTCCCTTCTGTTCGTGTTCATTGGAGAGGTTAGCCTCTTGAGGCATCGACCTAAGAGTCCGGGTCCAATATGCGGAGTCGTTATCCTTGAAAACCACATTTAGAGTTGCCTCGATTTGAGTGTGCAGTCCGGGCACGTAGCCGGCAAGCTTAAATATGAAATTTTGTGGGAAAATGCCAAGTTTTGATGTTAAAACAAATAAATTTCACTTTGGTCAACTTTTTGGGTAAACGGACCAGGACCCTTGATTTGATGGTCCCGGACACGTGATTTGATGGTCCTAGAGGGTCAGTAGGAAAATATGGTACTCGGGCATATGCCATGAATTGAATTCCGAGGTCCTAAGCCCGAGAAATGAATTTTTAAAAGAATTTGTTTTTCTGAAATTGTTAAGGAAAAATTGAAATGATATTTGATTGGAACGCGTTGGTATCGTGCCCGTATTTTGGTTCAAGCGCCCGATATAGGTCTTATATGTGAATTATGATATTTGTGTAAAGTTTTGTTAAAATCGGACGTTGTTTGACGTGTTTTGGACTTAAAGTTCTAAATTAGAAACTTAATGAAGTTTGAGGAAAAAACTCTTCATTTTGACATTTGATTCATTTTTTTTATGTTATTTTGGAGATTTGATCGCACGGATAAGTTCGTATGATGTTGTTGAGTTAGTGCATGTGTTTCATTAGGAACCCCGATGGCTCGGGTGTGTTTCGGAATGGTTTGAGACTTATAAAAATTGCAGGTTTCTATTGTTCAATGCCCAGGGATTTTGTTCTTCGCGTTCGCGTGGGACCACTCGGGAACGCGTAAGGCAAAATCCCAGGTGCCATTTTGTCTTCATCGCAAACGCGAGAATAGGGATGCGAACGCGGAGCTCAGGGGGGAGACCCTTTGCGAATGCGGCCCATCACTCGCAAACGCGTACGGTATAGGGGGAAGGGGTCACCAGTTGTTCTACGCCAACGCGTCTTCGAGCACGCGAACGCGAGGCTCCGGGAGAACTACTCTCCACTAACGCGAAGGCCAAAAAGCCTGACCCATCGCGAATGTAAGAGGTCGATCGCGAACGCGTAGAGTTAAATCGCCCAGTAATTTTTAAAACCCCAAAACAGAACCATTACGGGATTTTTACAAAATTTACAAAGTTCCTTCGTCTTCAAAGCTCTTGGGCGATTTGTGAAGCATTTTCTCTCCATAACTTCTTGGGTAAGTAATCTTCAACTTATTTTCTCCCATTTTCATCAATATCTAATGAATTTCTAGACCTAAAATACATGATTAAGGGTAAGAAATTTGGTATTTGGGTTGAGTTAGGGCTTTTTGATTTTTTTATTTAGACCACATTTTGGGGTCGAATTTGAAAAAAAATTATATATTTGGGCTTGTGGGTGAATGAGGGATTTGATTTTGGTCTGAACCTCGTATTTTGACCAAGCGGGCCTGGGGTCGATTTTTGAGTTTTTGGGAAAAATGATGGAAAAACTATAATTAGGCATTGGGTTTGCATTATTTAGAATTTATTGATATATTAAAGTCATTTATGTATAGATACAATTGAATTGGAGCCGAATTCTAAAGGAAAGGCAGTTGTTGAGGATTGAATTCGCCGTGGAAGTTCGAGGTAAGTGTTCGGTTTAACCTTAGCTTGAGGGATTAGGAGTTGAGTCATATTTGCTATGTGTTTCTTGTGGAGTAAAACTGTGACGACCCAAAGGGTCATCAACTATTTTCTCTCTCTTTCCGTGCTTTCGAGGCCTTGGAAACCTCATTTTTAGTTGCCTCGATTTGCACGCGCAGTCCGGGCGAGTAGCCGGAAAGCTTATATGTGAAAATTTGTGAAAATGCTGAAAATTTGATATTAAAATGAGTAAAGATGACTTTGGTCAATATGTTGGGTAAACGCACCCGGACTCGTGATTTGACGGTTCCGGAGGGTCCGTAGAAAAATATAGGACTCGGGCGTATGGCCGGAATCGAAATCCGAGGTCCCGAGCCCGAGAAATGAATTTTTAAAAGAAATATTTTTTCTGAAATTGTTAAAGAAAATGGAAATGAAATTGATTAGAACGTGTTGGTATCGGGCCCGTATTTTTGTTCCGGCGCCCGGTACAGATCTTATATGTGTTTTAAGATATTTCTGTGAAGTATGGTCAGAATCGGACGTCGTTTGACGTGTTTCGGACTTAAAACTCTAAATTTGAAAGTTTATGAAGTTTGATGAAAAACTAGTGATTTTGAGGCTTGATTCATCGATTTTGATGTTATGTTGGCGATTTGATCACACAGTTAAGTTTGTAGGATGTTGTTGAGTTAGTGTATATGTTTGGTTAGGAGCCCTGAGGGCTCTGGAGTGTTTCGGAGGTGTTCCGGGGTGGTTTTGAAGTTAGAAAAGTTGCAGAAAATATGCATCAGGTGCTCAGGTCTTTTTTTCTTCGCGTTCGCAACGCCTTGTTCGCATTCGCGAAGCCTCGAGCGAATTCTTCTTCGCATTCACGTTCTCCCTTCGCGTTCGCATAGAGTCTTTGAACTCTGAGGGCCCAGCCCTCTTTCCTTCTCCGCGTTCGTGATGGCTGGACCGCGTTCACGTAGGGTTCCAGCCTTACCTCATCACGTTCACGTATAGGTCAACGCATTCGCGCGGACCAATTCCCTGGACCCCCCCTCCCCAGTCTTTCTCTTCGCGTTCGCATCCTGCTCATCGCGAACGCGATGGTCAGTTGAGTCAACCCTTCGCGAACGCGACCTTGCTCCCGCGAACACGAAGGGCAATTTTGCCTAGTTATTTAAAATGTTCAAAATAGAACAGTGACGGAAAATTTTCATAAAATACACGAACCCTTTCTTTTCCAAAGCTTCTAGGCGATTTTTATAGCATTACTTCACCAAAGCTTCTTGGGTAAGTATTGTTTAACTCGTTTTCTTCATTTTCCATCATTATCTATTGAAATCGTAGACCTAAAACATGTAATTTAGGGTAGAAATTGGGGAAAATAGGTAGAGTTAGGGTTTTCTATATTTTCTTAATTTAGACCTCGTTTTGGGGTCAAATTTGAAAATAAATTATATATTCCGGCTCGTGGGTGAATGGGGATTTGTTTTTCGTCCAAACCTCGTGTTTTGACCAAGCGGGCCCGGGGTCAATTTGTGGAATTTTGGGAAGAAAGCTTGGAAATCTATATTTAGGCATTAGGGTTGATTTGTTTAGCATGTATTTATAGTATGAAGTCCTTATTGTATAGATTTGATTGAGTTGGAGCCGAATTCGAAAGGGAAAGCGTTCGTTGTGGATTGATTTGTCCGTGAAAGTTGAGGTAAGTGTATGGTTTAACCCTAGCTTGAGGGATTAGGAATGGAGTCATAATTGCTACCTGTTTTGTGCGGAGTGCGACGTATGGGCATGGTGACGAGTATCCATGCGCCGATGTCGAGCATAACCGTGAGTCTTAATTTGATAATTGTACACTTTTGCTTGATCCTATGAAAATCTTGACTGAATATTGGTATTATAAATGTTAAGAAGAAGTTGAATAGGATTGGTTATAGCTGACTTTACCATGTTGGGATATTTGACTTGTTGCTATTGTTCCCTTGCCGGGAAAAGTATTGATTTAATTCTTCCCTTGCCGGGAAGAGTATTAAATTGATTGATCCCTTGTCGGGCTCGTATTGTGTATTGTGTTGAAAGAAATGGGAGCGAGTGGTACGCCTACCAGACATGATATATTGAGATGGTAGCGAGTGGTACGCCTACCACACATGACATATTGAGATGGGAGCGAGTGGTACGCCTACCAAACAAGATATATTGAGATGGGAGCGAGTGGTACGCCTACCACACATGATATTGAAATGGGAGCTGGTGGTATGCCTACCACGAGATATTGAGAAATGGGATCGTGTTGCATGCCTGCAACAAGATGAGTTGAATATGAAATTTGCCTTATTTATTCATTATTACTAGAAGTTAAACTGTAGATGTACTTACCATTATTCCTGATGTTTGTTTCTAACTACTACCCCTGAAGCATGCTGCCCTCCCCAGTCTAAATTGTTATGTTCTTGCAATTTTTCATTGTACTCGTATATATATCTGCACAGGTTTATGTGATGTCCAGTTTAGTCTCGTCACTATTTCGTCGGGGTTAGGCTAGGCACTTACCAGCACATGGGGTCAGTTGTGCTGATGCTACACTCTATGCATTTTTGGACAGGTACAGGTTTTGAGCAGCAACAACAACAACTTTAGTTCGGGAGCATACCATCAGTCCGGAGAGACCCGAGGTGGACTTGCAGGCGCCCGCAGGCCCGGGGTCTCCCTTCTACCTTTACATTAGACTGTCATATCTTTGTATTCGGGATAAACAGATTTATGTTTCTTTCACACCTTGTATGTAGTATTTCTTAGATGTTCGTGAGAATGTGACTCCAGTTCTTGGGTAGAGATTATGTTGGAATTCAGTATCTTGTTTAGCTATTTAAATTTAAGACTTCCGCTTATTATTGCTGACTTCTCATTGTTTAAAAATATTATTGCTAAAAGGATTGTTTATTAAAAGAAAAGTAACTAAATTTGGCTTGCCTAGCTTCTACGAGTAGGCGCTATCATGACTCCTGAGAGTGGAAAATCCGTGTCATAACAATGACGTATAGGCATGGTGACGAGAATCTATATGTCGGTGTCGAGCATGACCGTGAGTCTTAAATTGCCATTTGTTGTATTCTTGAATAATACTATGGTTGAAATAGCGAGTAGACCTGTGATATTGAGCAAAGGCTTAGCTTATTTTCATGGAAGTTAATTATGAGTTAGAAATGATTATAATAGAAATGATAAAAGTTGAACTGAGATTGGTTATAGCTGGTTCTCCCTTGCCGGGATGAATATACTTGTTCTGTTGAGTTCCCTTGCCGGGATAGAGTATTTTATGGTTACTATAAGCTATATAATTGGTACGGGTTGCGCGCTGCAATATTTTTATTAATATATACATATATGGATCGGGTTGCACGCCGCAACATATATTATATTGGATCGGGTTGCACGCCGCAACAAATATTATATTGGATCGGGTTGCACGCTGCAACATATATTATATTTGATCGGGTTGCACGCAGCAACAGATATATATTATATATTTATTGGATCGGGTTGCACGTCGCAACAATATATTTATACGTACGAATCGGGTTGCGCGCCGCAATAGTAATGCTATCATATTGTTTTAGACATTGCGTTGTTCCTTTACTTTTATTCAGTTTCTGTTAAGTTGAAATGTTTCCTCGAGGCATGTACCCCCTCCCTTTTAACTGCTCATTACTTGTTTATTTTTCTGCAATATATTATATAACTGTACAGGTTTATCTGGAGTATGGTGCTAGCCTCGTCACTACCTCGTCGGGGTTAGGCCAGACACTTACCAGCACATGGGGTCGGTTGTGCTGATACTACACTCTATGCTCTTTTGCACAGATTCAGGTACTGGAACAGCATACGGTGCACAGCAGTAGTTCGGGAGCTAGTCTTCAGTCCAAGAGATTTTTGAGATAGTCCTGCAGGCATCCGCAGGCCCGACATCTCCTCTATCTTTACTTATGATATGTTTCCTTTGTGCCCGAGACAATCTTTATTTCTTATTTTAGACAGTTGTATGTAGTAAATCTTAGATATTCCGTGAATGTTGTGACACCACTCTTGGGTAGATTCATATGTGGATTTTCCTCGTTATTTTAGTTTACTTTGTTTAAGTCTTCCGCTAAATGTTAAATTCCATTGTTGTTTGGTTATTTACCTTCTGTTAATTTAATTGGTCAATGTGGTTTTAGAAAAAAAGTATTATGGATTCTATATGTTTGGCTTTCCTAGCTTTCACGAGTAGGCGCCATCACGACCCCCAAAGGTTAAAATTCCGGGTCATGACATTAATCCCTTACCGGGACTGTTGTCATGATCAGTGTAAGCTGTACATTTGGAGCGGGTTGCGTGCTGCAACATTTTAATTACTAGATATTATATTGGATTGAGTTGCATGCCGCAACAGATATTATATTGGATCGGGTTGCACGCCGCAATAATGTTAATTGAAAGGGATCGGGTTGCGCACCGCAACAGTAGTGTTATTGTATTGTTGTAGCTACTGTACTGTTCTTTCATGTATCTGTTTGTTTTCTACTAGGTTGACATTGTTCCCCGAAGCATGTACCTCCCCCCCCCCCCTTTTTNCTAGCCTCGTCATTATCTCGCCGGGGTTAGGCCAGACACTTACCAGCACATGGGGTTGGTTGTATTGATGCTATACTCTGCACTTATGTACAGATACCGGAGCATTGTTTGGTCAGCAGCAGTAGTTCGGGAGCCAGCCTTCAGTCCACCGAGATCCCGAGATAGTCCTATAGGCGTCCGCAAGCCCGACATCTCTTCTCTCACTTTTTATGATTTTGTTATCACTTATACCGAAACAGACGAAGTTTCTTTCTTTTAGACATTTGTATGTAGTGATCTTAGACAGTCTGTGAATGTGATGACACCAGTTTTTGGGTAGAGACATATATGGATTTTCGTATAGTTTGGTTTATTTCGTTTAAGTCTTCCTCTTTAATCTAATTGTCCACTGTTATTTAAACGTTTATCACTTATTAATATAATTTATAAAAATGATTAAAATAAAAGAGTTAAGGATTTCTAAGTTCGTGGCTTGCCTAGCTTCTACGAGTAGGTGCCATCACGACTCCCGATGATGGGAAATCTGGGTCATGACATTTAGGAGTCCAAGTAAGTATTTTTTTTATCTACCGCATGTAAAACCAAAAATCATCCAAGGTTACTTATAACTAGTATTCACAAGTTATGTGCCTAATTATTAATTGATTGATAATTGTGTTACTACTATGGCGAACATATGTGCCTAATTAATTATCAATTGATTTCCCATGATTGTTATGGCAGGTTGTAGCTGAAATGATTGAGAAGAATGTTGTAGTGATACAAGGAAATTGTTTTGGCTTTATAATAATTCCCTTATCTATATCACAATTAGATATTCCTCTCGACTATGTTCTCAAAGTTAAGACAACAATGGATCGAAAGAAGCATTATCTTGAGTCTCGATGCACCTTTTATATCTCACAACTCTTAATCAAGTTATTTGGATTTGAGGTAGTACTCCATTCTTTCTCTTTATATCTTAAAACAATTATGGAAAAATAATATTGTATAGCCACTATCAAAATAATAGCTAAAAAATATTTATATATTTTGTGCATACATAAATACATATATATATATATATATATATATATATATATATACATACATATATATATATATATATATGTGTGTGTGTGTGTTATATACAAAAATTATACAAATTTTATACACTTTTCCGACTATCGAATGTAAATAATTTCTGGCGCGAGCTAAAAGAAGCACTAAAATTATCAAGCAAAATAGAGATGCTTTTAATTGTCGTTGAAACTTGAAATCTAGACCTAACTCATGTTTTGCTTAATTATTTCTTCACACATAAGGTGCGGCAACTCTTGCTGCAAGAGTTCTATCTCAAACAACACTAATCTTTTCAAATGTAGCCGGTCCGCTAGAAGAAGTTTCTTGCTCAGGCCACCCATTGACATTCCTTGCGCCAACTTGTTATGGACAACCCACTGTAAATTTGTTCAATCAACCAAGCAATCATTTTTCAATCACAAACAAACTAGTTGAGATAAGTTATATAATTGAAAAACAAAACTACTCAAGTCAACATTCGCTAAATTCAAATGCATATTATTTGTCACGACCCATTTTCAATAATAGATCGTAATGGCGCCTGACAAAAGTATAATTAAATCCTCATTTTACCTTTGCCAAAAACCATTATAATAGATTTTTTTCCAATTTAAAGTTAGAAGCCAATAAAGATCAATAATGTAGAAAGACAATTATACAACCCAAAATAACGTCTACCACTGTGTGTGCCAGAACCTGGGGTCACAAGCTACGAGCGACTAGTAGAATATACAAAAAATAATAATATACTATCCTGCTGTCTGAACAAGGATAGACAGAAACAAAAAGTACAAGAAAGGACTTCTTCGGCTGCAGATCGCCATGAAAGAGAAGCAGCTCACCGTAGAAGTCCCCAAGTGTGCTCACTGATGTGCACCAAGATGATGTCCAGATCCACCTGCCTCAAATCCTTTACATTTAAGTACAGAAGCATAGCATGAGTACATAAATCACATGTAATCAGTAAGTATCCTGTCTAATCTCGAAGAAGTAGAGACGAGAGGTCGACTTGATACTTACTAAGGTCAAGATAATATAATATGATAAAGTGAGATATACAGCATAAAGGATTTCCAATAATACAAGTTTAATAGAAGAGTCATATTCATGTTCTTGTCATACTTAAATTATCAGTTTTCCTTTTTTCATATCAAATGAGTGATCATGTCATAAACTAAATGTAAACATATCAACCATGCACAATCATGCATAGTCATGCCGAGGTCGGTGGCTTGCTTTGACAGAAAATAAATTGTGCACTGCCGAGGGTCGAGCGGCACGAACCATAGATGCATCTATTATCACCGAGGCGGTCAGCCCGAACCATAATCATCAAGAAAATATCAAGAAAGCACACAACACTCAATTACACACACGAGAATTCTTACCAAGGTTCAACAAACTCATATGTTCCTTTTCATTTCCTCAAGTCTCTAGCAAATCATAGTGATCATATTAGCAATTTAAAATAAGAAATATTCCCCAATTAGACATGACGTGTGTCCTAAACTACCCGAACAATTATTATATAGTAGCTACGCACGGACTCTCGTCTCCTAGTACGTACGTAGCCCCCGTACTTAGCAACAATTACTAATTTAAAATCCTATGGGGACAATTCCCTCTTACAAGGTTAGAAAGGAGACTCACCTTGCTCCAAAGTGCACTCTCAAAGTCCAAGAATGAGCCCAAGTCCTTAATTCGAAGTCGACCAATCCCAAACTAATCAAACGAAGTAAGAACTAGTAAATAAAGGCTTACAAGATCGAATTCTAGCCATTTAAGCAATTTTCTAACCATTGACACAAGTTTCCTAAATTTCGACCTCAGGGCCACATGCCCCGATTCCAAGATTTTTCGAAGGAAGTCATTCTCTATCACCTAAGGATCACAAATATATGATTTCTAGTTCATTACATGGCAAGTTACATGATAAATTCTTAGTTTTATTAAAACCCTAGGTCTAGCTCAAATCCTTGATTTTTACTAAAGTTTTAGTTTTTAATCTACCAAATATACATGTATTTAAGCATAGGATGAATGGAAATAACTTACCTCACAATGCTATGTTGAAATCCCCTCTCTGGAAGCACTCAAATCGCCCAAGTATAGAGTTGGAATGAAATAAATGCCCTAAGTCCCGTTTTTAAAAGCTATCTCTAGGCCCCTGATGTCGCATTTGCGACACCAGGTTCGCAACTGCGAAGTCGCAATTGCGACAAAAAGTTCGCAAATGCGAACTGGCCCTGTTCCTGTCTCGATTGCAATTGCGAAGAAGGGGTCGCAAATGCGGACCCTGCTGGGTTTGCAAATGCGAAGAATTGGCCCGCAAATGCGACCACTGCCTAGCCCGGCCAAGCTCGCAAATGCGAAGCGGATCTCGCAAAAGCGAGGTTTGCAATTGTGATGGCCATCTCACAATTGCAAGACCTGCAGCAGCAGCAGCAAAAACACCAGCAAATATGTTGTGTTTTCTTGCCTCTAACATGCATGCCCGAATCTCACCCGAGCCCTCGGGTCTCCACTCCGAACACTCATGCATGTCCTACTACCATGTACAAAATTGCCCAAGCAATCAAATTGCCTAATTAACACCAAAAGCACGGATTTAACACCAAAATGCACGAATTCTTCAAGAACACCTAAATTCTTATCCTTTCAACCGGACGTCCGAATCACGTCAAACCAGTCCGATTTCTCACCGAATTTCACAAACAAGACTAAAATATTATCCCGAACTTGTACCCAGCTCCGGAACAAGCATACGGGCCCGATACCAATATGGTCAAGCATTTTTTCTTTTTTATTAAACTCTTAAGATTCCAATAAAATAATTTTTAACAAAAATTCATTACTCGGGCTAGGGACCTCGGAATTCGATTACAGGCATACGCCCAAGCCGCATATTTTCCCACGAACCCTCCGGGATCGTCAAATCACGAGTCCGGATCCGTTTCCCAAGAAAGTTGACCCAAGTCAAACTTGGCCCTTTATGAAAAACTAAAAGAATCAAATGGACATATCCTTGCTCAAAACTCTTCTAACTTCCGAACCACCCGTCCCCGCAAGTCATAAATTAGTTAAAGCAAGTGCGGGAAGTTTTATTTTAGGGAACAGGGTTCAAAAATGCAAAACGATCAGTCGGGTCGTCACATTCTCCACCTCTTAAACAAATGTTCGTACTCGAACGGACATAGAAAAGTATTTGGACTGCTGAATAATTGGGGATACCGGCTCCGCATGTCCTCCTCGGACTCCCAGGTTGCTTCCTCGACCGGTTGGCCCCTCCACTTGACTCTTACAATAGAAATCCTCTTGGACCTCAACTGGCGATCCTGCCTATCAACAATGGCAACTGGCACCTCCTCGTAGCCTAAGCTCTCATCTAACTGAATGGTGCTGAAATCTAACACATGTGAATAGTCGGCATGATACTTCTGAAGCATCGATACATGGAAGACTGGATGAACTCCTGATAAACTGGGAGGTAAAGCAAGCTCATAGGCAACCTCTCCAACTCGCCTCAACACTTCAAAGGGGCCAATAAACCTTGGGCTCAGCTTGCCCTTCTTCCCAAACCTCATAATGCCCTTCATTGGCGAGACTTTCAAGAGAAAGTTCTCGCCAATCGTCAATGATACGTCATGTCCCTTCTGATCCGCGTAACTCTTCTGCCTGGAATGTGCTGTGTGGAGCCTCTCTTGAATCAACTTTACCTTATACAAGGCATCCTGAAACAAATCTGTACCAAGCAACTTAGCCTCACCAGGCTCAAACCACCCGATAGGAGAACGACAATGCCGACCATATAATGCCTCGTACAGGGCCATCTCTATGCTGGATTGATAGCTGTTGTTGTATGCAACCTCCGCCAAGGGCAAGAACTGATCCCACTGCCCTCTAAAGTCGATCACACATGCTTTAAGCATATCCTCTAAAATCTGAACTGTCCGCTCCGACTGCCCGTCGGTCTGAGGATGGAATGTCGTGCTGAGCTCCACGCGGGCCCCTAACTCACTCTAAATAGCTCTCCAGAAATGGGAAGTGAACTGTGAGCCTCTATCTAATATGATGGAAACCGGCACACCGTGCAACCTGACTATCTCCCGAATGTAAATCTGAGCATATCTCTCCGCCGTATAAGTAGTTGCTACCGGAATGAAGTGGGCCGACTTGGTCAATCTATCCACAATAACCCACACTGAATCAACCTTCTGCTGAGTCCGCAGCAACCCAACCACGAAATCCATGGTAATATGCTCCCACTTCCATTCCGGAATGGGCATCTGCTGAGGTAGGCCACCAGGCCTCTAGTGCTCATATTATGTCCTTCTTCATCCTCCACCACCAGTAGTGCTGTCTCAAGTCACGGTACATCTTCGTGGCACTCGGATGAATGGAGTACCTCGAACTGTGGGCCTCCCCCATAATCCTCTCTCGCAAGCCATCAACATTAGGAACACATTCACAGTCTTGAAGCCGTAACACCCCATCATCGCCAATAGAAATCTCCTTGGCACCTCCCTGAAGTACCGTCTCTCTGAGAACCGCCAAATATGGATCATCGAACTGTCAAGCCTTAATCTGCTCCAATAACGATGACTGAGCAATCACACATGCTAGAACCCGGCTGGGCTCTGAAATATCCAATCTCACAAGTCTGTTAGCTAAAGACTGAATGTCCAAAGCTAATGGTCTCATCTCGGTAGGAATGAATGCCAAGCTACCCATACTCTCTGCCTTCCTAATCAAGGAATCCGCGATCTCATTTGCCTTGCCTGGATTATAAAGAATGGTAATGTCATAATCCTTTAGTAACTCAAGCCACCTGCGCTGCCTCAAATTAAGATACCTCTTCTTGAACAAATGCTGCAAGCTACGATGGTCAGTATAAACCTCACATGGCACTCCATATAAATAATGTCTCCATATCTTAAGTGCATGAACAATCACCGCCAACTCTAGATCCTGCACACGGTAATTTTTCTCATGAACTTTCAGTTGGTGTGAAACATATGCAATAACTCGCCTCTCCTACATCAATACACATCCCAAGCCAACGCGAAAAGCGTCGCAATACACTGTATACACCCCTGAACTGGAAGGCAATACAAGAACTTGTGCCGTGGTCAAAGCCGTCTTGAGCTTCTGGAAGCTCTCCTCACAATCATCGGACCAACAGAATGGATCACCCTTTTGGGTCAATCTGGTCAAAGGTGATGCAATAGATGAAAAGCCCTGCACAAATCACTGGTAATAACCTGCTAACCCCAAGAAACTCCTGATCTCGGTCACTGAAGTAAGACATGGCCAACTCTGAACTACCTCAATCTTCTTGGGATCCACCTTGATACCCTCTCCTGACACTACATGCCCCAAGAATGCTACTGACTCTAGCCAAAACTCACACTAAGAGAACTTAGCATAAAGCTTCTGCTCTCGCAAGGTCTGAAGCACTACTCTCAAATGTTGGTCATGCTCCCCCAAGCTACGCGAGTATATCAAGATATTATCAGTAAAGACAATAACAAAGGAATCAATATAGGGCCTGAACACCCTGTTTTTCAAGTCCATAAATGTCGCTGGAGCATTAGCCAAATGACATCACCAGGAACTCATAGTGGCTATATCTAGTCCTTAATGCGGTCTTCGGAACATCTGAATCCTGAATCTTTAGCTGATGATACCCTAACCTCAGGTCAATCTTAGATAACACCCTAGCACCCTACAGCTGGTCAAACAAATCATCAATACGGGGCAATGGATAATTGTTCTTGATGGTGATTTTGTTAAACTGGCAGTAATCAATGCACATCCGCATAGTCCCATCCTTCTTCTTTACGAATAGCACTGGTGCACCCCAAGGCGATACACTGGACCTAACAAACACCTTTTCTAACAACTCCTCCAACTGCTCCTTCTGCTCCTTAGGAGTCATACGGTATGGCGGAATAGATATAGGCTGAGTGCCCGAAGCCAAATCAATACAGAAATCAATATCACGATCCGGAGGCATGCCAGGAAGATCAGAAGGAAAAACATCAACGAACTCTCGGACTACTGGCACTAAATCAATCGTCGGAGACTCTGCGGTGGTATCTCGCATGTAAGCTAAATAAGCCAAACACCCCTTCTCCACCATGCGCTGAGCCTTTAGGAAAGAAATGACCCTGCTAGGCATATCAACTATGGAACCCTTCCACTCCAATCCCGGCAACCCTGGCATTGCTAGAGAAACAGTCTTGGCATGGCAATCTAGAATGGCGTGATATGGAGATAACCAATCAATGCCTAGGATAACCTCAAAATCGATCATATCGAGCAACAGAAGATCTGCTCTTGTCTCATAACCACAGATAGTAGCCACACAAGACTAGTAGATCCAGTTCACAACAACAGAATCACCCACAGGAGTAGACACATGAATAGGAACTCCATGCCCCTGCTGTACTGCCTTGCCCCTAAGCCTGGGGCAGTAGCTGCTCATGTGGCCTGCATCCCTGCACTCAAAACAAC
Source organism: Nicotiana glauca (assembly GCA_026770625.1). Taxonomy (NCBI): domain Eukaryota; kingdom Viridiplantae; phylum Streptophyta; class Magnoliopsida; order Solanales; family Solanaceae; genus Nicotiana; species Nicotiana glauca. The sequence goes on from MU788631.1 coordinate 138,122, forward strand.
AGGTTGTGGTGGCCTGCTGTCCGGATAGCTGACCCTGAATACCAGAAGGCCCACTAGAAGAAGCCTGAATAGCCGGCGGACGATAAGAACTCTCTGGCATAGCACTGAAATAAGAACCAAAAGACTCCGGAGGACCTGAATACCCACTAGATGAACCCAGAATAGCTGGCAGGCGATAAGAACTCTCTGGCATGGCGCTAAAATAGGAGCGCACTGGAGCACCCCGAGCCGGTTGTGGTGTTGGAGCTGGGGGCCTACTGGGCTGACCCCTCCCAAAGTGACCTCTACCCCTGGCTGGGATGCCTTTGAACTCTCTGGATAATCTGGCACTCTTATCCTGCTACATCTCCTCTCTACCCCTCAAACGGTAACCCTCAATCCTGCGGGCAATCTCAAGTACTAGCTAATATCCAGTGCACATCTCTACCTCACGAGCTATACACGACCAAATAGTGGGATGTAACCCCCGCAACAAACCTCCGCACTCTCTCTGTCTCTGTGGGAAGTATCGTGAGTGCATGGCGAGACAACTCAAAGTACCTCACCTCATAGTCAGCCACTGACATATGACCCTGCTCCAGATACTCAAACTAAAGATGTAGCTCTTCCCTCTCAGAGGGTGGAATGTACCGATCAAGGAACAACTGAGTGAACCGACACCAAGTGAGGGGAGAAGCGCCTGCTGGCCTGCTAAGTAAATAAGACTGCCACCATCTACAGGGCCCTGCCCTCCAGTTATAAAGTAGTGAAGTCGACTCCATGCGACTACAATATCCTCATGTTATGCAGTCTATCCCTGCACCTATCAATGAAATCCTGGGCATCCTCATGACGCTCGCCCCCGGAGACTGGAGGGTGCAACCTTGTCCATCTGTCTAACAACTTGTGTGGATCGCCGTCCATAGCTGGCCTGGGCTGGGGTGCCACTACAGCAACTCGTTGAACCCCCACCGCGGGTAGCGCACCCAGAGTATGATAAACTGCGGCTGTATGACCTGGAGCCTGTGCGGTAGGGGTCTGTGCTCCCCCTCTTGTATGTGAGGTAGTTGGATCTACTGGAAATAAACCAGTCGGAGTCATGGTGTCGATGAATCGAAGCATACGGCTCATGACCTCCTGAAATCCCGGTGCAGTCATGAAATCCACCGGAGTAGGCACAGCTGCGGGCACCTCACCCTGTTCCTCAACAATGGGATCCCTCGTAGGACCTACTAGTGGTGCATCTGGAATAGCTCTGGGGCACCCACGTCCCCTACCACGATCCGGTGCCCTCCCCCGGCCTCTACCTCAGCCTCTAGCAACAGGGGGAACAGCTCCTCCCGGGTCCAGAATGTCGGCGGTATGAGTCCTCACCATCTGTGAGAGAATAGAAGAGGAAAATTAGTACACTGACCACTACACGATGGAAAATGAATAAAGAGTAGTCTTTCCTAACACCCTATAGCCTCTCGAAGAAAAATAAAGACATTTCCGTACCGATCTACAAGACTCTATTAGGTTTGCCCATAACTTGTGAGACCTACGTGAACCTAGTGCTCTGATACCATGTTGTCATGACCCATTTTCCATAATAGGTCACGATGGCGCCCGACACCATTTGTCAGGCCAGCGAATGCGGAAGTATAATTAAATCCTCATTTTACCTTTGCCAAAAACCACTATAATAGATTTTTTTTCCAATTTAAAGTTAGAAGCCAGTAAAGATCAATAATGTATAAAGATAGTTATACAACCCAAAATAACGTCTACCACTGTATGTGCCAGAACCTAATGTCACAAGCTACGGGCGACTAGTAGAATATACGCAAAAGAATAATATACTATCCTACTGTCTGAACCAGGATAGACAGAAATAAAAAGTACAATAAAGGACTTCTTCGGCTGCAGATCGGCATGAAATAGAAGCACCTCACCGTAGAAGTCCCCAAGCGTGCTCACTGATGCCCACCAAGATGATGTCTAGATCCACCTACCTCAAATCCTGTACATTTAAGTATAGAAGCATAGCATGAGTACATAAACCACATGTACTCAGTAAGTATCCCGTCTAATCTCGAAGAAGTAGAGATGAGAGGTCGACTTGATACTTACTAAGGCCATGAAAATATAATATGATAAAGTGAGATATACAACATAAAGGATTTCCAATAACACAAGTTTAATAGAAGAGTCATATTCATGTGCTTGTCATACATAAATTACCAGTTTTTCCTTTTTCATATTAAATGAGTGATCGTGTCATAAACTAAATGTAAACATATCAATCAAGCACAATCATGCACAGTCATGCCGAGGTCGATGACCCGCTCCAATAGAAAATAAATAGTGCACTGCCGAGGGTCGAGCGGCACGAACCATAGATGCATCTATTATCACTGAGGCGGACGGCCCGATCCATAATTGTCAAGAAAATATCAAGAAAGCACATAAGGCTCAATTACATACAAGGGAATTCCCACCAAGGCTCAACAAACTCATACGTTCCCTTTCGTTTCCTCAAGTCTCTAGCAAATCATAGTGTTCATATTAGCAATTTAAAATAAGAAATATTCCCCAATTAGACATGACGTGGGTCCTAAACAACCCGAACAATTATCATATAGTAGCTACGCACGGACTCTCATCACCTAGTATGTATGTAGCCCCCGCATTTAGCAACACTTACTCGTTTAAAATCCTATGGGGACAATTCCCTCTTACAAGGTTAGAAAGGAGACTCACCTTGCTCCAAAGTGCACTCCCAAAGTCCAAGAACGAGCCCAAGTCCTTAATTCGAAGCCGAACAATCCCAAACTAATCAAACGAAGTAAGAACTAGTAAATAAAGTCTTACAAGATTTAATTGTAGCCATTTAAGCAATTTTCTAACCATTGACACAAGTTTCCTAAATTCCGACCCCGGGCACACGTGCCCGGATTCCAAGATTTTTCGAAGGAAGTTATTCTCTATCACATAAGGATCACAAATATATGATTTCTAGTTCATTGCATGGCAAGTTACATGATAAATTCTTAGTTTTATTAAAACCCTAGGTCTAGCTCAAATCCTTGATTTTTACTAAATTTTTAGTGTTTTAATATACCTAATATGCATGTATTTAAGCCAAGGATGAATGGAAATAACTTACCTCACAATGCTATGTTGAAATCCCCTCTTTGGAAGCTCTCAAATCGCCCAAGTATAGAGTTGGAATGAAATAAATGCCCTAAGTCTCGTTTCTAAAAGCTATCTCCAGGCCACTGATGTCGCATTTGCGACACCAGGTTCGCAACTGCGAAGTCGCAATTGCGACAAAAAGTTCGCAAATGCGAACTGGCCCTCATCCTGTCTCGATCGCAATTGCGAAGATGGGGTCGCAAATGCGGACCCTATTGGGTTCGCAAATGCAAAGAAATGGCCCACAAATGCGACCACTGCCTAGCCCGGCCAAGCTCGCAAATGCAAAGCGGATCTCGCAAAAGCAAGGTTCGCAATTGCGATGGCCATCTCGCAATTGCGAGACCTGCAGAAACAGCAAAAACACCAGCAAATCTGCTATGTTTTCTTGCCTCTCACCATGCCCCAATCTCACCCGAGCCCTCGGGGCTCCACTCCGAACACTCATGCGAGTCCTACTACATGTGCAAACTTTCCCAAGCAATCAAATAACCTAATTAACACCTAAAAGCATGGATTTAACACCAAAATGCATGAATTCTTCAAGAACACCTTAATTCTTATCCTTTAAACAGGACGTCCGAATCACGTCAAACCAGTCCCGTTTCTCATCGAATTTCACAGACAAGACTAAAATATTATCCCAAACTTGTATCGGGCTCCAGAACCAGCATACGGGCCCGAATCCAATATGATCAAGCATTTTTTTCCTTTTTATTAAACTCTTAAGATTCCAATAAAACAATTTTTAACAAAAATTTATTACTCGGGCTAGGGACCTTGGAATTAGATTACGGGCATACGCCCAAGTCCCATATTTTTCCACGGACCCTCCGGGATCGTAAAATCACAAATCCGGATCCGTTTCCCAAGAAAGTTGACCGAAGTCAAACTTGGCCCTTTTTGTAATACTAAAAGAAGCAAATGGACATATCCTTGCTCAAAACTCTTCTAACTTCCGAACCACTCGTCTCCGCAAGTCATAAATTTGTTAAAGCAAGTGCAGAAAGTTTTATTTAAGGGAACGGGGTTCAAAAATACAAAACGACCAGTCAGGTCGTTACATTATATTATAGGGGCTACTGGTTCATGGGTGTAGTTATGCCAAGAAGTTAACATTTGCAGTAGCAGTTGACGAAAGAATAATTCCAGACCCGAACCAACTTGGAGATGATTTTGTTGAGTCATTCAGGCTTATCAAAGAGGCTGCCCTCTTAAAATGGATAACTGTCACGATCCAAACCTACACTGGTCGTGATGGCGCCTCTCGTGAAGACAAGGCCAGCCAACTAACCCAAATCACTTCCCGTTAAAATTATTTGAACATACTAAATAAAATGTTACAACTTAACATCAATAATAATCAGGACTACAACCCCACACAACCCAACCAGGGTGTCACAAGTCACGAGCATCTAAGAAGTAGGTATACTACTATAGGGCCAATATTATATATAAACAAAATAAAATCTTGAAATTTAAGATGAAGTGTGGTGCCGCGAACGCTGGCGCTCACCTTGCTCAAATACCTTAGTAAGGCCTTCGGTCTGGTAATAAGCCGCTGCCGGGTGAGCAATACCTGCAACTGCACGCGAGGTGCAGGGAGTAAAGTGAGTACTTCCAACTCAGTGGTAATAAGAGCGAATAATATCTGAGCGATAAGAAAACACGTATGAGCACTCCAAAATGCTATAACAGACAGTACAACCTTTTGAGAAAAATAGAATAACCGTAACACCGAGAAAATCCTTTTTGAAAATATGCCTTTTCAACATTTGCGAAAAAAATTTCAACAAGTAGGAACTAATCAGAAATCTGCCCCTCGGGCTCAGTATCAACCTCTCAGTGCAGTATCAGCCCCGCGGGCTAACTCCCAACTCAGGAAGTACAACATCAGCCTCTCGGGCTCACTCCCAACTCACAATGTACAACATCAGCCTCTCGGGCTCAGCAGTCCTTAACATATAACACCAGGGTATCTTGTCAACAAGGCAAGTAATAACATGTATGCTAATGATATGTGAGTGCTAAAAATCATGCCACGTAGTACAAACAGGAATGAATGCATGAATGCAATGCAATGCACATGACCGTTGCGGCGCGCAACCCGATCCATTTGGGTACCCTGCGCTCACTGGGGGTGTGTACAGACTCCGGAGGGGCTCCTACAGTCCAAGCGCTATAATACTGCGTCGTGCAGTCCGATCCACATATTATATCACTGCGGCGTGCAGTCCGATCCATATAATGTAATACTTCGGCGTGCAGTCCGATCCATATAATATACTACTGCGGCGTGCAGTCCGATCCATGCATGTATATGTATATACTGCTGCGGCGTGCAGCCCGATCCATATCTCAGTCCAGAAATGCACACATAACACTGCTGCGGTGCGCAGCCTGATCCATGCTTGGCCCAGCAATGCACATAAGCCCCTTGGGCGATAGTAAAATAGCAGTTCTCAGCTCAAAACATCAGTGAAATATCATTTAAGTTTTCAAATCATAGAAAGATGGCTGAGTTTGCAAAACAGTATGTAGAACCTTGGACTGAGATCAAATAATATGCAACGTAATGCAAAAATAGTGATATTAATCCTTGAAGGATTCAAATAATCGGCACGAAGCCCACGACATGGCAATCAGTCCAAATCATTATAGTATCAAGTAGTTTTCAGTCAATCACGCAGTAAACTCAACAACCGGGACGGACCAAGTCACAATCCCCAACGGTGCTCTACCCCACGCTCATACCTAGCGTGCAAGTCACAACAATACAGCACTATAATGTGCAAATTCGGGGTTTCAAACCCTCAGGATATCATTCACAAGTATTACTCACCTCGAACCGGTGAAATCTCTAGCTCTCGACGCCTTTGCCCCTCAAACCGGCCTCCACGTGTGCCTAATCTATCCAAAATCAGAGCGAATACATCACAATATACAAATGGGATATTACCCAATCGAAAATAATCAACAAATATCGAAATTCACAAAATTTGCAAAACCCGAGCCCAGGCCCACTTCTCGAAATATTCCGAAATTTACATCACCGGATTCCTCGTCTCGCCACGAGTCCGTACATATAAATTTTATCAAAATTGGAGTTAAATGCTCCTTCAAAATCCAATTTCTTATTAAGAAAATACAAGCCCTAGTTCTTCCCTTTTTACTCAAATTCCATGAATTTAGGTGTTGATTCTTCAATTAAATGATGTTTCTAAGTCAAGAGACTTACCTCCAATCAATATCCGTCGAAAACCCTCTTCAATTCGACCAAAAAGCTCTCTTGGCGGAGTAAAAATGGTGGAAATAATAAATGGGTCGCGGATGAAATAACCCTTAAAAGCATTCTGCCCAGGTATTTTTAACCCTATGCGATCGCATCACTACCATTGTGATCGCATAGCACAAATTTCATCTCCCCAAAATTCCTCCTATGCGATCGCATCACTGGCCCTGCGATCGCATAGCACAGCCTTCCACCTCTACGCTATCGCTCTACTACTCACGCGAACGCACTGACCATCCTCCCAAGACTATGTGATCGCACAGCCCTTTACGCGATCGCATAGAGCAAATTTAAGCCCCCCGTCAAACCTTCTATGCGATCGCAATGATGCCTATGCGATCGCATAGAACAAAAATTCTCTGCAATTTTTCTGCTGCATTTTTCAACTCAAAAATCCCCGTTAGCTATCCGAAATCACACCGAGGCCTCGGGACCTCAACCAAAAGCACAGATATGTTCTATTACCTTATTCAAACTTGCTCGAACGATAAAAACACTATCGTTACATCAAAATCCTCGAATTTCATCAAATCAAAACTTAAGTTAAACTAAAACTTCCAAAACTCACATTCAATCAAGAACCCGATCTAAACACCTCCGAATTAACTGGAATTTTGCACACAAGTCCAAAATCATCTAATGAAGCTACTGAAACTAACGGAAACGCATTCCGACTCCCGGATCAAAATCTCACCTATCAACCAGAAATCGCCAAAATACTAACTTCGCCAAAATAGGCTAACTTCTTCGCCGAACCTCCAAAACCACTTCCGATTACGCTCCTAAGCCTTAAATCACCTCCCAGAGCTAACCAAATCACCAGAATTCACATTCGAGCCTGCTAAATATATAGTCAACTTTTGGTTGACTTTTCGAAAACAAGCATCCTTCAATGAGACTATGTGCCCCATTTCCAACTAAAACCAATTCAATAATATGGGGAAAACGGGGCGGTAACTCACGTGATAACGGGCCGGGTCGTCACAATAACCAAAGTTGACTAGCTTACACATTTAAGAACTCCTCGATTAATTTAAGATTTGGTCCTTATTTGATGATTCATGCATTTATCATATGTAGTTATGTACCACTTATTGCTCAAAATATTATATTTGGTTGATATTGTTGTGACGTTGATAAGCATTGCACTTGTGTACCATATTATTGTCAATAAGATCTTTCCTAATTATTTATAAGATTTAAAGAAAATATTATATATATTTAGTCTAATTATATTCTTTGTAATATAATCACACATCTTTATAACAACAATACTTTATAACAATATTTCACTATAATATTCAATTTCTCTTTGGAACCAATTCAACACTTTATTATAACAGCCAAAAAATATCGGAACAAACGAAGTTGTTATAAAGAGGTTTGACTGTATAAGATTAAAAATATAAGAATTGTAATATTTGAGCTACAAAACCAAAAGAGCAAACTAAGGATATGTTTTCTTGTCAAATATTTTTTATTCATAGAAAAGACCTCTCTCTACACAATATCATTGCTAAACTTTAGAAATTTTTCAAGGTTATCCACCAATTGATATGTTTCAGGGATCACAATTTAATCTACTGATAGATCAACTATTATCATCATGTTTTTATATATATAGCTTTGGAAATTAATCATTAATGCATGAAGTTTAAATTAACGTAAAGATCAAAATAAAAATCATTATATATAGAGTACAAAATAACACCCTTGATGCAAAGTTTATCGCGAAAAACTTGAGTGCTATTTTTGTTAACCTGTGCGTGACTCAAGCCTAGACCAACAAAGGAAAACAACTGGCCACTAGTGTTTATTGAAGAGAACCAGCCCAGTAATACATTTTACTTGTATTTTTCTCATTCCTATACTTGTAAATATAAAAGGACATAATATGGGAAATAAAATTAGTTTTTGGTCAATTTTGTTTTGATCGGCTCATATCTCTCTTCTCTCGAACCTTCTGTATCTCTCTTCTCTCAATGCTATGATTCTTTTCCATTTGTTCCGCCATAGCTGAGGCATGTACCAAGTTAACATGGTATCAGTGTAGGGATCTAGATTCCTCTCATCCTAAGGTCTCTTCCGATTGTACCCTTGTCGAATGTTTTTCTCGTTTTGGTTTTGGTTGAAGTTAGAGGTAGTCAAAATAGTGCTGTCATTTTTTATCGGAGAAATTTAGGGGCTTTTCAATTTCGGCCTTTGGTTGAGGTATATCTTCTCTGAAATTTTGGTTTTCACGAAGTCTCCCATCATATTTGGGAGCGAAAATCATGCCTAGGGTTTGTGATTAGACGAGACCTTACTTCTTCATGTTTTCAGAAGGAGGCTGGTATACTCTCTCCTATTTGCATGTGTTGATTTTTTGTTGATTGTATCTCTGTTTTACCTCTGTCGTTATCAGCCAAATTTTATCTTCTATCTTGCGAATCCATTCTGATTGGGTGTGAAAATGAGTAATATACTGAATAAAGATGATGTATCTCCGACTTTTGATGGTTTTGTTCCTATTAAATTGGTATTGTTTTGTACTTTGGAGAAGTAGTATTGTCACATCTCTCTCTACAAATAATAAATTATGGCTAGTAGATGGTAGACATCAAATTTCATTACTATGCTTATTAGGAAAGGTGTAATAATATGGTCAAGGCCTGGATAAGAAATTCAGTATCTAGAGAGATTGTTACCAGTGTGATGTGTTTTCGGACTGCCTAGAATATCTAGAAAGACACTAATGATAGGTTTGGGCAGTCACATGGATCTAAGTACATCAAACTTCAAAGGAAAATCCACTCTACTACTCAGGGCTCTTCCGACATAACATCTTACTTTACAAAGATGAGAAGCCTCTGGGATGAGCTACGTTCCTCCTATGTAGGTCATGTATGATCTTGTGGTGCCTTGCCTAAATTCATAGAAGATCAACAATTATTCCAATTTCTAAATGATTTAAATGACTCATATTCAACTGTAAAAAGTAGATGAACCCTCTTCCACCAATGAACAAGGCTTATTCCCTTCTTCAACATGATTAAAGTATAAGAGAAGCTCATTCTTCTATCCCGAGTTTTTTTGGAGATACATCTTCCTTCCTAGTTTCTCCTGGCTCATCAAATGGGAACATAACCTTTAGTCAAAAGGTGAATTTTGAATCTAGGATGTCTAACAAAAATATTTCTTGTAAATATTGCGAAAAACATGGACACGCTATGGAGAAATATTACATGCTTCATGGATTTTGTCACCACCCAAATCACGAACCCGGTTGTGATGGCGCCTCTCATAAAGACAAGGCCAGCCGGACCAAGATAGAACACCTCATTTAAGCAGTTAAATGCCAAAAACAGTTATTAAACATGATATAATAGTCATAATTTGTGGAAGTAACGATAACAACAGAAGAAACCATCCCGACACAGCCCAAACCGGGGTGTCACAAGTCATTAGCAACTAAGAACTCCAGATACAAGTCTATTGAATACTAAATCCGATACAATAGTTCTAAGAGCATGAAAATGATAAGATAAGGGAGGCACGAGGGCTTCGAACGCCAACAGCTACCTCGTAGTCTCCAAATCACTGCCTGGACTGGGAGGATCAGCACTCAGGAGCAGACTCTGTTATGCCTGTATCTGCACACACGGTGCAAGGAGTAATGTGAGTACTCCGACCCAATGAGTAATAAGCATAAATAATGATTGATAATAAGAAATTACGGAAAACACAGAGTAATCAATAATGCGGCAGATAAGACAAGTAATACGAAAGCAATAAACCAATGAAAACGAAATATGATAATTCTACAACAGGTAAGCAGTTAAGTGACAGATAGTTAAGGAAAGTAGACACATATAATAGTACCATATAGTACCCGCTGCGGCGTGCAGCCCGATCCCTATATCGCTGCGGCGTGCAGCCCGATCCATATATCTTGTCAACGACGCTCACTGGGGGTATGCAGACTCCGGAAGGGGCCCCCTTACGGCCCAAGCGCAATATCAAGCCATCTCATGGCATCAAATCTAGGCCCTCGGCCTCATATCAGTATCAGTATAACACTGCTGCGGTGTGCAGCCCGATCCCATCCTATCCTCACAACTGGACCTCGGCCATACTCAGTCTAGAAATCACATAAGCCCCTCGGGCATTTGTAAAATAGTAGTTCTCACACCAAAACATCACTTAATATGTCATTTTAGTTTTAAAACCGAGTAAAAGTGCCTGGTTATAAAATAGTGGAAAAACGGTCCGACTGAGTTCAATTAGTAAGTCAAAACAGTGAAGAAATAGTGATAAAAATCCCCGGAGTGTTCAAATAGTTGGCACAAAGCCCAAATATGGCAATCAGTCCAAATAATAATAATAACAAATAAGCTTCAATCAAATACACGGTAAAAGCATCACTCGGGACGGACCAAGACATAATACCCAATCGTAAATGACCTCACGCTCATCATCAAGTGCGTGTCTCACATCAATATAGCTCTACGATGTGCAAATCCGGGGTTTCAAATCCTTAGGACATCATTTACATTCATTACACAACTCGAACCGGCTACAACTCTAGCTCGCGACGCCTTTGCCCTTAGAATCAGCCTCCACGAGCGTCGAATCTATCCAAAATCAGAACGAATATGTAACAATATGCCAAGGTAACAAAACCCAAGGAAAAAATTTCAAAAATCCTACAATTAGCAAAACCCGAGCCCTGAGCCCGCTTCTCGAAACTCAAAAATTTTCACATCAACGAATTCCTTATTTCCACGAGTTCATACATATCAAAAGTTCTCAAATCCGATCTCAAATGTCCTTTCAAATGCCAATTTAAAATTTCAAAATACCAAGCCCTAGTTCTTTCATTTTTAGATAAATTTCTAGGTTAATTGCACAATAGAATCATATTTTAGGTTCAAAAATCTTACCTCCAATCGATTTTCCTTGATTCCCTCTTGAATCTCTCTCAAAAAGCTCTAAAAATACTCAGCTATGGAGGGAAAATAGCTAAAAATCGCGGATGAATTATTTAACAAACTCACTGCCCAGCACTGGAATTCCTTCTTCGCGAACGCGGTCACACCCACGCGTTCGCGATGCACAATTAATCTTGACCCAAAAATAACCCTTCACGAATGTGTCACCCTACCCGCGAACGCGATGCTCTCACTCTTAAACCTACGCGAACGCATCCCATCTCATGCAAACGCAAAGCACAAGCTGCTCACCCTCTACGAACGCGAGCCATCAGAAATGAATGTGAAACACAAACTCAGCC
>MU788631.1:152757-209257 GCA_026770625.1 Nicotiana glauca
TACCTTCACTTTATCTAAAGCATCCTGAACCAAATCTATCCCCAATAGCCTAGCCTCACTGGGCTCGAACCAACCAACCGGAGATCTACACCGCCTCCTGTACAAAGCCTCATATGGAGCCATCTGAATACTCGACTGGTAGCTATTGTTTTAAGCAAACTTTGCAAGCGGAAAAAACCGATCCCATGACCCTCCAAAATCCATAACATAGGCGCGTGGCATGTCCTCCAATATCTGAATGGTGCACTCGGACTGCCCGTCCATCTGAGGGTGAAAAGTTGTGCTCAACTACACCTAGGTACCCAACTCTGGCTGAACATACTTCCAAAACTAGGAAGTGAACTGAGTGCCCCGATCTGATATGATGGAAACTGGGACACCATGAAACCGAACAATCTCTAGAATATATATCTCTGCCAGCTGCTCTGATACCAACTTGTCACGATCCAATTCCCGAACACAATCGTGATGGCGCCTCTCGTGAAGACAAGGCCAGCCAGACCAAGATAGAACAGCTGTTTTAAGCAATTAAATGCCAAAAATAGTTATTAAACATGATATAATAGTCATAATTTGCGGAATTAACGATAACAACAGAAGAAACCATCCCGACATAGTCCAAACCGGGGTGTCATAAGTCATGAGCAACTAAGAACTCTAGATACAACTCTAATGAACACTAGATTTGATACAATAGTTCTAGGATCATGAAAATGGTAAGATAAGAGAGGAACAGGGGATGCGGACGCCAACAACTACCTCGTAGTCTCCAAATCACTGCCTGGACTAGGAGGATCAGCACTGATGTGCGGACTCTACTGTGCCTGTATCTACACACATGGTGCAGGGAGTAATGTGAGTACTCCGACCTAGTGAGTAATAAGCATAAATAATGACTGAGAATAAGAAATCACAAAAAATACAGAGTAATCTATAACGCGACAGATAAGACAAGTAATATGAAAGCAATAAACCAATGAAAACAAAATATGATAATTCTACAACAGGTAAGCAATTAGGTCACAGAAAGTGAAAGAAAGTCGACACATATAATATAACCATATAGTACCCCCTGCGGCATATAGCCCGATCTGTATATCGCTGCGGCGTGCAGCCCGATCAATATATCTCATCAACGGCGCTCGTTGGGGGTGCGCAAACTCCGGGAGGGGCCCCCTTACGGCCCAAGCGCAATATCAAGCCATCTCGTGGCATCAAATCTAGGCCCTTGGCCTCATATCAGTATCAATATAACACTGCAGCGGCGTGCAGCCCGATCCCATAGTATCCTCACAACTGGCCTTCAGCCATACTCAGTCCAGAAATCACCTAAGCCCCTCGGGCAGTTGTAAAATAGTATTTCTCAGCCAAAAACATTACTTAATATGTCATTTTAGATTTAAAACCGAGTAAAAGTGGCTGAGTTGTAAAACAATGAAAAAACGGTACGACTGAGTTCAAGTAGTAACTCAAAACAGTGATAAAAATCCCCGAAGGGTTCAAATAGTTGGCACGAAGCCCAAATATGGCAGCCAGTCCAAATAATGATAACAAATAAGCTTCAATCAAATACGCAGTAAAAGCATCACTCGGGATGGACCAAGTCACAATCCCCAATAGTAAACGACCCCACACTCATCATTAAGTATGTGTCTCACCTCAATATAGCACTACGATGTGAAAATCCGGGGTTTCAAACCCTCAGGACATTATTTACATTCATTACTCACCTCGAACCAGCTACATCTCCAGCTCGCGACGCCTTTTCCCTTAGAATCAGCCTCCACGTGCATCGAATCTATCCAAAATAATGACAAATACGTCACAATATGCTAAGGGAACAAAACCCAAGCGAAAACAATCGAAAAATATCAAAAATCTCAAAATTAGCCAAACCCGAGCCCCAAGCCCGCTTCTCGAAACTCAAAAATTTTCACATCAACAAGTTCCTTATCCTTACACAAGTTCATACATATCAAAAGTTCTCAAATCCGACATCAAATGGCCCTTCAAATCCCAATTTATAATTTCAAAATCCCAAGACCTAGTTCTTACCTCCAATCAATTCTCCTTGATTCCCTCTTGAATCTCTCTCAAAAAGCTCTCAAAATACTCAGCTATGGAAGAAAAATGGCTCAAAATCGCGGATGAAATATTCAATAAACTCACTGCCCAGCACTGGAATTCCTTCTTCGCAAACGCATTCAAACCGACGCATTCGCGATGCACAATTAATCTTGACCCAAAAATAACCATTCGTGAACATGGCACCCTACATGCGAACGTGATGCTCTGACTCTTAAACCTACGCGAATGCATCCCATCTCATGCGAACGCAAAGCACAAGCTGCTCACCCTTCGTGAACGCTAGCTCTTAGATGTAAACACGAAGCACAAACTCAAGCCCACCCAAATTCCTTCTACGCGATCGCGAGGGACCTCACGCGATCGCGAAGGCCAAAAATCCTTTGCAACTGCTGTTGAAATTGTAAAACTTCCCAACATAGAAATTGGTCCGATTGACCATCCGAAATTCGCCCGAAGCCCCCGGGACCTCGACCAAAAGCACCAACATATCATAAAACTTCATTCAAACTTGTTCCAATTATCAAAACACCTCAAACAGCACCAAATCCATCAATTCACATCGAATTCAAGCCTAAGTTTTCTAAAAACTTCGGAAATACGCTTTTGATAAAAAAACCCAACCAAACCACGTCTGAATAACCTGAAATTTTGCGCACACATTCCAAATCACATAAGGAAGTGACAAACTCTCAAAATTAGATTCCAACCTTCGGATCAAAATCTCACCTACTAACTGGAAATTGCCAAAATGCTAACTTCACCAATTCAAGCCTAATTCTATACCGGACCTCCAAAACTAATCCCGATCACACTCCTAAGTCATAAATCACCTCCCGAAGCTAATTGAACCATCGTAATTCCCATCCGAGCCCTCTAACTCGTAAGTCAATATTCGGTAGACTTTTCAACTTAAGCCTCTTAAGCCTTCTTAAAAGAGACTAAGTTTCTCATTTCTTACCAAATCTACTCCAAACGCAAACCAATCACTCAACCATATAAAACACGGATAACGAAGCATAAAGAAGCAGAAATAGGGGAAGCAGAGCGGTAACTCATGAGACGACTGGCCGGATCGTCACAGATTTCCTCCAGGCTTCAAGTCTAAAAAGAACAAGAAGTTTGCTTCATGTGTCCAGACTGAACCTCCTTTTACTTCCTTTAAACCTCTACATGCTACTCCAACTACATACTTCTATGAGTCATCAGCTCATGGTTTTACTAAAGAGCAACACCAACACCTCCTAGATCTATTTCAGTAGGCTCAACTATCTTCTGGGTCAGCTCATAATGATTCTACTATGGACAATACTGCATTTGCACATTTTACAGCTTTGTTCAGCAGTTATGTTGTAAGTTCTATAGACTCTCATGTATGTTCTTCATCACAGTTAAATGTAAATCCTTGGATATTAGATAGAGGTGCAACTAACCATGTGATTCCAAGTAAATACTTAATCTTTAATGTAAAACCTTTAACTAAACCTTTTCTTGTCACCTTGCCAGATTGATATAAAACCAAAGTAGTTTTGACTGGATCTTTACATCTCAGACATGATATAGTCTTACTCCATATCCTCCTTGTTCCTTTTTTTCAATTCAATCTGATTTCTGTGCACCAAATCATCTGTCAATTAGATTGTTGTCACGACTCAAAATTTCCACCGTCAGGACCGTGATGGTACCTCACATTTCACTTGCTAGGTAAGCCAATATTATAATAATTTTAGTCATTTTTAACAATTTAATTTAAATAATAATAAATAAACCTATTAACTAGAATAAAATATAAAAATTTAGTGAATAAACCAAAAATATAGCGATGTCTAAATACCATCCCAGAACTGGTGCACAAGTGCACGAGCTGCTGGAATAATACAAATAAAGGTCTGAATAAAAAAAACATTGTTGGGACCAGCTCTGGTATCTACACAAGAAGTGCAGAGTGTAGTTTAAGTACAACCGACCCCATGTACTCTGAAAGTGCCGAGCCTAACCTCGACGAAGTATTGATGAGGCTAAGGCATGTCGCTTACATTAACTTGTATGTAATAATAATAATAATAATTATAATAATAGTAATAGTTGTAATAGTACTAATAATAATATGTAAGGCCCCGTGAAAACTTGTACTTAAAACGTAGTAGATCGTAGTGCCAAGTTGCGAATATGTGTTAGGAATGTGTAAAATTCTTAGCACGCCGCAGTTCGGACCCTTTATACTGATCTAAGCATTTAAAAATCAAGACTCAAAGTTTTCCAGAAAAGTGCAATTATGCGGTCTAGAATGCGATTGCAAATCAAGTATCGGACCGCATTTCTGCCGTAAAGTGAGTCAGTGTGTTAGTTAAAATTAAGGTCAAAATGCGGTCCATTATGCGATCGCATAATAGGTATGCGGACCGCATTTCTGCTGCAAATCCAAACAAAATGTTCAGATTTTTGGAGCATTTTTGTGGTCCATTCTGCAGGTCGTATTTCCTCTTTGCGATCGCAAATGCGATCACATACATGACTCGGGCTCCAATTTTTCTAACTTTTATACCTGACCCCCTATCGATATATTCGATATTATAGCTCATTTTAAGCATATCTTTTGAGACTTTTAGAGAGAGAGAGAGGATCTTAGAGACGGAAAGTGTCTCCCATCAAATTCTCCTTCAACCTTGCTAAAACATTGAAGAAAATCAAGTGAAGACACCTAAATTTTCATTCCCAAGAGGTAAGATTCATCACCTCAGCTCTTATTTCTACACTTAGCTACATAGGGTCTGTAAAGAAGTAATTCATGAGTATAAAAATGAAATTCTCTGCATGTATATCACACCATAGGATATTGGAAGGTAGAAAACTAAAAAAAAGACAATTGGGGGTATAAAATGATAGAAATTCCTCATAAAAAGGGGCTAAGATCACAATGGACCTTTAGTGTTTGATGATATGCTCGAACCAAGCTAGAATTTTAGTTTGGTCTCTAATTCTCGGTTCAATTTGTAATTCCTACACAATAAATCGAAGTGCTAAGAGTTTCAGAATTTTGTAAGGATTAAGGAAAGCTATATTGAGGTATGTATGGCTAAAACCCCCTTTTATTAGAAATTGAGCTCTGTTGGCGTTTATGCAAATGTGGTAAGACTAGAACTTGTTGATGTACCTATTGTCATTTCATATGAATTGGTGTGAAATTATATATGTTTCAACATGAAGAATGTGCATTAACGTTTGTAATAAACTATCATTGATATTTAAAGATGTGTGAAGAATGCAAATCATGTGTTGACATGCCTGGGCTATAAGCCAAGATTAAAACTAAGATTTGTCGTACTAACTATGTGAAATCCTACTCTTGTTTGCCAATTGAGTTGCTTCTGTATGTTCCTATGATCACAAATTGCTAGGTGGACATTGAAAATAGAAAGGATGTGATAATTGTGGCCCTAAGTGCCAATGAATGGATATGATATATGTGAAATAAAGATTCAAATGACATGAATTATGAGAAAGGAACAATGCCTAGGTAAGGTGGCCTAGCCGATCGGGCCGTGATCGGATACCATGCCGTACACATGGTGGTGATGTGCAAATATTGAAGCCCGGAAAAGGAAAATGAAATGGTGATTGAAGTATATGTCTCAAATGAGGATACCTAACCAGTTGTGGCGGGATCGGACTCCGCTCAAGATATCGGTGGTGTTGAGAACAGTGATGAGTATATGAAAGAAACACCCCAAATTGAATTATTGAAATTTTATTCAAGATTATGTGGCTTATATATATGTGATGATGTGGTGTCCGGTTCAAACCTTTGATTTACTATTGTGATTTCTTTGATTCTTGCTTGATAGTTCTTTCTAGTAAAATGGTGTTTAGTCGTACATACTAGTACGATTGCATGGTACTAACATCCCTTTTGTCGGGGGCGCTATATTTTTTTAAATGAATGTAGGTAGCTCCATTGCGGATAGTGCCGACCATGCGTAGCAGGTTACCTTCTTCTCAAAGTCTTGGTGAGACCCTTCCTCCTTCAAGGGGTTGTATTGTATATATTTTGTTGTTGTGGATTTCTATTTTGAGGTACAGCCGGGACCTTATTGCTGGCATTGTTGTACCCATCCTTTATATCCTTAGAGGCTCCGTAGACAAGGGTGTGGGTCATGTATGGGTGTTGTGGGGGCTCACAAACTATGTTGTAATTATAAAACTCATGCTTTATATAAATTGTAACCTTATGGAAATTTTGAAAACTAACTTACACTATGGATTAAGCTTATAATATAGAATTGGCTATCATTATTGAATATACTACCTTTCCTTGCCTAAATAAAAAGGGAAATATGGTTATCTTATTAATAAAGAGTGGGGTAGGAAGTGTGTGTTAAGGCTTGCTTGGTTGGGTTTATTCGATCGAGTGTCGGTCGCGCCTCCCGAGGTTGGAGCGTGACATAATAATAATAAAAAGATAGGAATAAAATTAAGGCAGGTATCTCATGTCAACAATCGAGGTCAACTCGGCAGTTACAATCAATTATTTCTTTTATCAATTTTGTTATGGCATGCAACCCGATCCCACAATATGACTCTTCAAATCAATTCTGTTGCGACGTGCAATCCGATACCACAATATAATTATTATAAAATTTCGTTGCGTCGTACAACCCGGTCCCATAATATATTCATTAATAAATTTCGTTGCGGCATGCAACCCGATCCACAATATAATTATTAATAAATTCCATTGCGGAGTGCAACCCGATCTCACAATATAACCATTAATAAATGACATAGTTACTTATTCATCAATCTGATCCCATAATATAATTAATAACACTTATACGTAAAACTACTTCAAATAAATGCATAGTTAATATGAAACTATAAGACTACAAGGTATAAAACAATTATGATTTATGTAGGAAACAAATAGAGACAGATAACAAATAAATGTGGAATCAAGGACGAGATAGGCAATTTAATATAGGAAATATTAAATGTCAAGTAAAAACTATGATACAAAAGCCAAATAAGCATGTAGCGATTAAAACATGAATTCAAGGCATAATATTAAGCAGTGAAGAGGAGGGAATTAGTTAATACAACAATTAAGTCATGAAATAAGGCAATTAGTGAAATACATAAAAGCATGGAAATAAGCAATTTGACGACGTATAGACACTCGTCACCTCGCCTATACGCTACACATGAATCTCACATTACACATAATTTAAGGGTTCTATTCACAGAAGTCAAGGTTAACCACGACACTTACCTTGTTTCGCAATTCAATTGATCACTCGACCACGACCATTCCTTTCGAATTAGTCTCCAAATCAATTAAACCTAGAAATTTACTTGCCAACAATTCAATTGGAGCTTTAGAAATTATTCACAATTCGACAAAGACTTAATTTAAAGTCATTTTCGAAAAAATGAGCCGAAATTCAACGTGGGCCAACTTTTCGAAACCCGACAAAAATTTACCGAATCCGAATACTCATTCCGATACGAGTTCAATCATATAAAAATTATCGAATCCTGATATTGGATCGCCTTTCAAATCTTCATTTAATTTTTGAAATATTTGACAAAAATCTCATTTTTTACAATTACATTTGTTGATTCATGATGTAAGTAAGTATGAAATCATGAAATGTAATCGATTTAGGATAAAGAACACTTACCCAGTTCGAACTCGTGAAAAATCCCTCTAAAATCGCCCAAATACGAGACATGAAACTCAAAAATGACCAAAAATGTCGGACTTACAAACTTATAGATTCAGCCCAGGAAAGTAGCATATGTGAAATGCAACTTGTCTCAAAATTTCCAAGCAAAAAAAAAAAGGAACTGCAGCATCAGTCTTCATTAAATCGATTGTAACTTTCTGTACAAATGTCCAAATGATGAATGGTTTATCCTCTGGAAACTAGACTCAAAGGGATACAAATTTGAGTTTGGATCATCTCCAAATTCCTTACAGATTGCGAGATATAAGCTTCCAAAGTCAGCCCTATGCAACAGAAATTTCTCATGATGCACACTGCCAGGCAAAAAAACGGTAGTACCAGTTTTCAGTAAATAATGATAATCTTCTGTACAAATGTCGAAATGATGCATGGGTTACCTTTTGGGAAACAAGATTCAAAGAGCTACAACTTTTATGTGTTGATCATCTCCAAATTCCTTATAGATTGGGATATATAAGCTTCCCAAATCAGGTCTATGCAGCAGAAATTTCTTGCGACGTACATTGCTGTAGAAAAAAGCGAGCAGTTAAAAGTGACCTAGAAATGGTCCAAAACCACTCCGTAACTCACCCGAGACCCTCGAGACCCCGTCCAAACGTATCAACAAGTCTCAAAATATAATATGGACCTACTCGAGGTCTCAAATCACACATAACAACGGTGAAACCACAAATCGCACGTCGATTCAGGCTTATGGGTTTATAAAATTTTCAATTCTATAACTCGCGCCGAAACTTGTCAAATAAATTTGGAATGAACTTAATTGTGCGTCCAAGTCCCAAATAATATAATGAAGCTACTAAAATTTTCAGAATCACAATCCGAACCCGATATCATTAAATTCAACTCTCGTCAAACTTATAAATATTTCAAAACTTTAACTTTCCAATTTTTTTGCCAAAATGCGCCGAATTATCCTACGGACTTTCAAATCTAAATACGGACATATGCCTCAGTCCGAAATCACAATACTAAGCTATTAGAATCCTCAAAATACCATTCCGGAGCCGTTTACATAAAATTCAAATCTCCGGTCAAACTTTTGAAATTTAAGCTTTGTAAGATCAACTTTTTATTTTTTTCGAAAACTAATGAAAAATATGCCTACGCACCTTGGAATAACATTAAATTTTGTATAGAAGTCATAAATATTGTTACGAAGATGATCAAACTTTCAGAATCCAAATTAGGACCCGGTATCAAGAAAAATCCAATTATGGCAAATTTTAGGAATTCTTTAAAACTTTATATTTTTAGTTTCTGTCAAATGGTGATAATCTAAGGTTGGGACTTCCGAATTCGATTCTAGGCATACGCCCAACTCCCAAATTATGATACGAATCCAGCAGGACCGTCAAAACATTGATCCAAGTCCGTTTGCTTAAAATATTGACCGAAGTCAATTCAAGTGAGTTTTGAAGCTCTATTTCACATTTTAATCAATTTTCACATAAAAGTTTTCCAAAAAAAATATGTGAACTGTGCACACAAGTCTAGGAATGCTGAATGGTGATATTCGAGGTCTAAGAACTCAAAAATGAATGTTTAAAATTAAAAATAACATATTGGCTCATCACAATTGTTCAGTTTTATTTACCAAATCAAGTTGTTCTTTACAGTGCCTTCTCTGAAGAGGCCACTGGAAATTGGTAAGGTTGCAAAAAGACTATACTACTTATATCCAGATGCTGATCTTTTTCCTACTACATCCACTTCCATGTCTGTTACTCATTCGTCGGTTAGTTTGCATATTTTTGTTCCTTTTGTCAACACTAGTCATGTAGTAGATCATGTTGTTGATGTTGCCTCTTGTAATCACATATCTACAATAAAGTTGATTTGTTTTGTCATGAAAGATTGAAGCATATTCTATAACGACCCGGCCGGTCATTTTGAGATTTAATGTCCCGATCCCCTATTAACTACTTTTCCAGTGTCTTTTTCTGCTATTATGATTTGCCAGAATGGTTCGTCTTGCGTTTCGGAGTATTTTGAGATACTTAGTCCCCTAAATCAGAACACTGTGAACACCGCTCGGGAATGGAATGTTGTCGATTCTGTTAGCTCCATTGGGTGATTTTGGGTTTAGGCACATGTCAGGATTGTGTTTTTGAGTTTCGCAGCTTATTTAGGCTTGAAATGACGAAAGTTGAATTTTTGAAGTTTCGGACCGATAGGGGAAATTTTGATATCAGGGTCGGAATCCAATTCCGGAAGATGGAATAGGTCCGTGATGTAGAATATGGCTGGTGTGAAAATTTTGGAGTCAATCGAACATGGTTTAGTTAGTTTCAGTATCGATTGTAGAATTTTAGAAATTTAAGTTCATTAGGTTTGGATTGGAGGGTGGTTCGTGGTTTTAGCGTTATTTGATGTGATTTCAGAGCTCGACTAAGTTTTTATGATGTTTTAGGATTGGTTGGTATGTGTGGTTGAGGTCCCGGGAGCCTCAGGTGAGTTTCGGATGCTTAATGGATTTGATTAGGACTTAGGCATTTTCTGAAGTTTGTTGAACCTAATATAATCGCACTTGTTGATGTACGATTGCAGGTGCGGCGCAGCAGAAACGGTTGGGTAGTCGCAGAAGTGGAAATGGACCAAGGCAACAAGAACCGCATATGCGGCTAGGGGACCGCAGATGCAGCCCCAGCCCAGATAAGTGACCTTCTTACATGCGATGATTTTTTCGCAGGTGCGGTACCGTAGATGTGGTGGACCCCTCGCAAAAGCGAGATCTCTGGTAGAAAAACGGCCAAGTCGAAGGTTTTATCCCATTTTCAATTTTGTGACTTTTGGAGCTCGGTGGGAGGTGATTTCTTGAGGGATTTTGAAGGAGAATTATTGGGTAATGAATTCTAACTCTAATTTGGTCCTAATACATTAATCTATTATTGTTTTCCTCATCTAATTAAGGAATTTGCGGGTGGAAGTTTGGAAATGGGGGAAAATTTTCCCCAATTGAAAATCTATGTTTTGAATAGGAATTTGACATCGAATTGGGATAAATTTTTTACGTGTGAATTCGTGAGTGAATGGGTGTTCATAATTTGTGATATTTACCCGATTGCGAGACGTGGGCTTGGGGAGGATTATGGGCGTTTTTCTATTTTCATGCCTTAGCTTTAGATTCATTAGTTAAATGAGTTGCTTGTAGCTATATTTATGTTATGTAATTGATTTGATTAGATTTGGGCCACTTGGAGTTGGATACTCGTGGCAAGAGCGTGATTTTTGGATTGACTTTCAGCTTGGTTCGAAGTAAGTGGCTTGCCTAACCTTGTGTGGAGGAACTCCCCTTAGGATTTTGATACTGTTGCTATATAAATGCCGTGTACGTGAGGTGAGGAGTGCGTACACATGCTAAATGTTGGAAACCCCAATTTTGATTAAGTAATTAACTGTGTTTTTCTTTAATTGATCAATACTAGTATACGTAGCCTCCTGTTTAGCCTAGGAAAGCATGCTTATGTGCCTTAATTGTCTTATCTGCTTCAACTGTCTACCTGGATTCTGTGAAGCATGTTTAGAGTAAGAATTTCCTGTCTTCCTTGCTACGAACTTGACTAGAACTGTAGATATTTCCTAGATGGAACTGTGGTGTATATTGAATGGGTTGTGTATTTATTTTGGAACTATGGTACGGTATTACGGGAGATCCGCCTGTATGTTTATGTTTGGGACTACGGGACGGTATCCCTAGAGATCCCCCTGTATTGGATATTTACTTTGAGATGACAGAACGGTATTTCGGGAGATCCCCCTGCACATTTACTATTTGAACTACGGGACGGTATCACGGGCTTTACATATTTACGTTTGGGACTACGGGTGTCACGACCCTAAAATGGACCCGGACGTGATGTCGTCTATCATGAAATTAGGCCAGCCAACACAAACCTCAAAGCCAATCCAACAATTATAATAAGTCATTTAAAAGTCATTAATAAGCTAAAATCCCAAAATGAAAGGTCAAATAGAACATTGCCGAAACAAAACACAGCCCGACATCGGGGTGTCACCAGTCATGAGCATCTACAACTCGTCTAGAAATATGGAAAGACAACATAGTCTAAGAAAAGCTAATACAAAGCAAAATAAAGATAGGAAGGAGAAGCACTGGACTGCGAACGCCAAGTAGCTACCTACTTAAGTTTGTAAGCCTGCTAGAAGACAACTCAGCACTCGCTAGCGTGACCCGAGACTCCTAGGTCTGCACACAGGGTGTAGGGAGTAACATAAGTACGCCAACTCAGTAAGTAATAAAACTAAAGGCAGTTGAGCAGTAAGAAAAACACGTAAACCACAGCAAAATGCTATAGTAAAACAGTATAAGTCCAGAACAATTGAGTAAAATAGTAAAACTCGTAAAAAACACCTCAGTTTAGTAAAACCCCTATAAAACACTTTGCAATAGTTTCAAACGAGTGATAAAAATAGTGAGAAAAGAATAGAAATGTAAACAACCCCTCGGGCAATATCATATCTCACACTGGGTACCCGCACTCACTGGGGTGTACAGACTACGGAGTGGCTCCTACAGCCCAAGCGCTATAAATAAGCCATCTCGTGGCATAACAAATCAGGCCCTTGGCCTCTCATATGTCACAAATCAGTGTAACCCCCTGCGGCGCGCAACCCGATCCCATAACATCCTCACAACACAGGCCATCGACCTTACTCAGTTAGAAATCTCTCAAGCCCCTCGAGCAATAATATAACATGCTGCTCAACCCAAAATATCATTTAAAATAATAAAATAGATTAAATACGGCTGAGTTATGAAAACAGTAGAATGCAGCATGACTGAGTACAAGTATGAAGTCAAAACAGTGAGGAATAATAGTAAAAAGCCCCTAAGGGTCAAAAAAAGTCAGCACAAGGCCCAAACACAGCATTCAGCCCCAAACATAGTAATACTTTCTAAAATATAATAATAACAAATAGTTTCCAAATAAAATGCGCGACTTAGTAGTCGTACGAGATGGACCAAGTCACAATCCCCAATGGTGCACGACCCCACGCTCATCATCTAGCATGTGTGTCACCTCAATATAGCACAATGATGTAAAATCCGGGGTTTCATACCCTTAGGACAAAATTTACAATCATCACTTACCTCAATCTAATTCAAATTCTAGCCCGCGATGCCCTTGCCTCTCGTATCGGCCTCTAAATGCTCCAAATCTATCCTAAACCAGAATATACACATCAATATACGCTAAAGGAACAAAACCCAAAAACTGAAATCCCAAAACTGAAATCCTTAAACTTTCACGAGTTCATACATATCAAGTACATCGAAATCCGACCACAAATGACCTCTCAAATCCTCAAATCAAAGTTTTAAATTTCAAGCCCTAACTCCCCAATTTTAGGCTTTAGATTCCACAAATTTCATGTTTAAATCAGTAAGAATCAACATAGGATCGAGTTTTAGGTTCAATAATCTTACCTCGAAGAAGTTATCTTGAATTCCCTCTTCAACCTCCCCCAAGAAGCTCCAAAACCGACTACAAAATGGTGAAATATGGCAAAAAATCACGAAAATGGCCTTTTAAACATTTTGCCCAGCAATTTAAAATTACTTAATCGCGATCGCGGAAAATGCCTCGCGATCCTGAAGCACAAAACTGAACACATTTAACCTTACGCGATTTCCATAAATACCATGCGATAGCGGCGTTCTGCCTCTGCGGTCCAACCTACGCGATCGCATAGAACAACCTCACCACCTCACACCAGCTTCTTCTCTCCTACGCGAACGCGACATTGACCACGCGTTCGTGAACAACAATCTCTCAACCAATCGCGATTGTATACTGAACTTCGCGATCGCACTAAACAAATTCCACCTCTGCCCCACAAAGCCTACGCGATCGCGGACCATTCTACACGATCGCGATGAACAAATATCTGCAACAGACCTGAAGCAAAATCTGCAACTTCTCAAAGATGAATTTGATCCGTTCAACCACCGGAAACTTACCCGAGGCCCTCGGGACCTCAACCAAAGATGCCAAATGTCCTATAAAATCATTTAAACTTGTTCCAACCTTTGGAACACCCAAAACAACATCAAAACATCAAATCAACCATGGATTCAAGCCTAAGAACTCCAAAACCCTCCAAATTCCGATTTCGATCAAAAAGTCTATAAAACCTCATCCGCATGACCTAAATTTTTGCACACACGTCACAAATGACACAACGGACCTACTCCAACTTTCGGAATTCCATTCTGACTCCTATATCAAAATCTCCCCTATCAACCGGAAAACGCCAAAATTCCAATTTTGCCAATTCGAGCCTTAATCTACTTCGGACCTCCAAAACCCATTCCGATCATACTCCTAAGTCCAAAATCACCTCCCGAAGCCATCTGAATCATAAAAACCAAATTCCAAGATCGTTTACCCACAATTCCACTTCTAGATGAGTTTTCCAACTAAAAGGCCAACTTAAGAGACTAAATGTCTCATTTCTCTACAAAACCACTTCGAACCCAAACTAGCCCACACAATGCGATTAAATTCAACTCAACAACATGCAAAGAAGCAGAAATGGTGGAAATAGAGCGGTAACTCATGAAACGACCGCCCGGGTTGTTACATCCTTCCCCTCGTAAAAAAAGCATTCGTCTTCGAACGAGTCAAGAAACATACCCGAAGCCTCAAATAGGTGAGGATATCTGCTCCTCATCTTTCGCTTGGTCTCCCAAGTAACCTCCTTCATGGGCTGACCTCTTCACCACACATTCACTGAAGCTATATCCTTTGATCTCAACTTTCGATCCCGACACTCCAAAATAGCTGCTGACTCCACATCACAGGTCAAATCACCCTCTAACTGAATCATGCTGAAATCCAGAACATGAGATGGTTCCCCAATATACTTCCGGAGCATAGAAACATGAAATAACGGATGCATGATCGACAAGCTGGGTGGAAAATCAAGCTTATAAGCCACCTCCCCAATCCTCCGTAGCACCTCAAAAGGCCCTATGAACCAAGGAATCAATTTACCTATCTTCCCAAATCTCATAACACCTTTCATGGGTGAAACCTTTAGTAGAACCTTCTCCCCAACCATATAGGACACATCACAAACCTTCCTGTTAGCATAACTCTTTTGTCTCGACTGCGTTGTACGAAGCCTCTCCTGAATTACCTTCACCTTGTCCAAAGCATCCTGCACTAAGTCTGTCCCAAATGTCTAGCCTCATCGGTCTCAAGAAAACCAACTGGAGATCTACACTGCCTCCCATATAAAGCCTCGATGGAGATATTTGAATACTCGACTGATAATTGTTTTTATAAGCAAACTTCGCGAGCGGTAGAAACTGATCCTATGGACCACCAAAGTCAATCACACAATCGCGCCACATGATCTCCAATACCTGAATAGTATGGTCGAACTGCCCGTCCGTAGGAGGGTGAATAGCTGTGCTAAACTCGACCTGAGTACCCAACTCTCTCTGCACGGCCCTCTAAAACTATGAAGTAAACTGGGTGTCTCTATTTGAAATGATAGAAACTGGGACACCATGCAAGCAGACAATCTATCGAATATTGATCTCTGCCAGCCGCTCTGAAGAATATGTAGTGCAAATAGGAATGAAGTGCGCGGACTTGGTCAGCCGATCCATAATTACCCAAATAGCATCGAACTTTTTCAAAGTCCATATGATCCCAACCACAAAGTCCATGGTGATTTGCTCCCACTTCCACTCTGGAATATCCATCTGCTGAAGCAAGCCGCCCGATATCTGATGCTCATATTTCACATGCCGACAATTGAGACACCGAGCTACAAATCCCAAGATGTCTTTCTTCATCCCCCTCCACCAATAATGTTGCCTCAAATCCTAGTACATATTCGTGGCACCCCGGAGGAATGGAATACCGCGAGCTATAGGCCTCATCCAAGATCAACTCCCGAAGCCCATCCACATTAGGCACACATATCTGGCCCTGCATCCTCAACACCCTATCATCACAAATGGTCACATCTATGGCATCACCGTGCTGAAATCTATCCTTAAGGATAAGCAAATGAGGATCATCATACTAGCGCTCTCTGATGCGATCAAACAAGAAAGACCGATAAATTATACAAGCCAATACCCGACTGGGCTCCAAAATATCCAGCCTCATGAACCGATTGGCTGTGGTCTGAACATCAATAGCAAGAGGTCTCTCCCCAATAGGAATAAATGCAAGACAACCCATACTCAGCGCCTTCCGGCTCAAAGCATCAGCAACTACATTGGCCTTCCCCGGATGTTATAAAATAGTAATAACATAGTCCTTTAGCAACTCCAACCATCTCCGCTGCCTCAAATTGAGATCCTTCTATTTAACCAAGTGTTGGAGGCTACGATGATCAGTAAATACCACACAAGACACACCATACAAATAATTCCTCCAAATATTCAACGTGTGAACAATGGCAACCAACTCCAAATCATGAACAGGGTAGTTCTTCTCATGGGGCTTCAACTGACGAAAAGCATAAGCAATAACCCTACCCTCCAACATCAACACGCATCCAATACCCACTCTCGAAGCATCCCAATACAATGTATATGAACATAAAGTTGATGGAAAAATGAACACTAAAGCCGTTGTCAAGGCAGTCTTGAGTTTCTGAAAGCTCGCCTCACACTTATCCGACCACTAGAATGGAGCACCCTTCTGTTATCCGACCACTAGAATGGAGAACCCTTCTGAGTCAACTTGGTCAAGGGTGATGCAATAGATGAAAATCCCTAAATGAACCGATGGTAATAACCAGCCAATCCAAGAAAATTGTGAATCTATATGGCTAAGGACGGCCTGGGCCACCTCTGAATCGCCTCTATCTTCTTCGGATTAACCTGAATACCTTCACTGGCCACCACGTGCCCCAAGAAATCCACTGAACTAAGCAAAAAATCACATTTGGAGAATTTTGTATAAAGCCTCTCCTCCCTCAATCTCTACAAAACAACTCTTAAATGCTCATCGTGCTCTTCCTGACTACGCGAGTATACCAGAATATCATCAATAAAAATAATAACGAACGAGTCGAGATAACATTGAAACACGTTGTTCATCAAATGCATGAATACTGCTGGGGCATTCATCGGCTCAAAAGACATTACAAGGAACTCACAGTGACCGTATCGGGTCCTAAAAGCTATCTTAAGAATATCCGAGTCCTTGATCTTCAGTTGGTGATACCCTGAATGGAGATCAATCTTGGAGAACACCCTCGCTCACTGAAGCTGGTCAAACAAATCATTAATGTGAGGCAAAGGATACATGTTCTTAATTGTAACCTTGTTCAACTATATGTAATCAATGCACATCCTTATAGTGCCATCCTTCTTCTTCATGAACAGAATAGGCGCACCATACAGTGAAACACTAGGCCGAATAAACCCCTTATCAAGGAGTTCCCGAAGCTACTCCTTCAACTGATTTAGCTCTGCTGGTTCCATACGATACGGTGGAATGGAGATGGGCTGAGTGACCGGCACCAGGTCAATACCAAAATCAATATCCCTAACTTGGGGCATGCTTGGTAGGTCTGCAGGAAATACATCAGGAAAATACCTTACTACAGGAACATAATTAATACTATTAGTCTCTGCACTGACATCCCTCACAAAGGATAAGTGTGAAGGACAACCTTTTCAAACCATCCACTGGGCCTTCAGAAATGAAATCACCCTACTAGGAACAAAATCAGTCGAACCTCGCCACTCAATCTATGGCACACCCGGTATCGCCAATGACATTGTCTTAGCATGACAGTCCATAATAGCACGACATGGGGATAACCAATCCATGCTCAAAATCACATTGAAATCCATCATACAAAGTAACAAAAGATCCACTAGGGTCTCCGACCTCCAATGGTCAACGCACACGACTAGTACACATGGTCCACAATGATAGTATCACCCACTAGAGTAGATACTTGAACAAATGAAAGAACAGACTCATCGGGCGTATCCAAATAACGGGCAAAATATGACAAAACATATGAAAAATTGGAAGAAGATGAAATAACACAGAGGCATTTCTATGATAAACTAAGAGAACACATGTAATCATAGTATCTGAAGCAATAGCATTGAGTCTAGCTGGCAGTGCATAGAAACGGGCCTGACCACCACCTGATCGACCTCTCCCTCTTGGGCGACCCCTAGATGACTATCCTCCACCCCTAGATGGCTGGGCGGGAAGTGAAGTGACTGGTGCTGAAATTAGTGGCTGACTCTTCTGCAGATATAAACCCCCAAGATGGCGAGGACACTGCCTCCACATGTTCCCCAACTCTCCACACTCATAACAACTCCCTGGTGTTGGGGATGAGGACTGAAGGGAACCCTTAGCACCAGAATGACTAGCAGACGCACCTCACATAGAAGAGCCCTAAACTGATGGAGTGCGGGACGAACTCTAGGCTGGAAGGGCACTGAGTGAGGAATGACCTTGCTGAGAACTGTGAGAACCATAGCCCGATGATGGCCCACGATAACCTGGGTGAGCTGACTGAGCATGCCTGAATAGGCGGCCACTGCCGTGCTGAAACTGACCTCTCAAAGGAGCACCCCCAAAACTACTAGATCCCCGAGGCCTCTTGGCTTCCCTCTTCTCTCTCTCCTGGCGATGAACTGACTCAATCTCGCGAGCGATATCAACAAACTCCTCAAAAGTAGCACCTGACACTCTCTCCTTGGTCATGAGAGTCCAAAGTTTGTAGGTGACGCCATCAACGAACCTCATGATCCTCTCTCTATTCGTTGAAACCAGCCAAATAGCATGACGAGCTAACTCTGAGAACCTCATCTCATACTATATCACAATCATATATCCCTATTGCAACTGCTCGAACTTCCTGCGCAGCTCCTCCCTACGGGACTGTGGCACATACTTCCCCGAAAAGAGAACGGAGAACTGCTGCCAGGTAAGGGGCGCCACACCAACAAGCCTACACCTCTCATAAGCCTCCCACCAAATGAAGGCAGCTCCAGTTAATTGAAAAGTATTAAATGCGACCCCACTGGTCTCCAAAATACCTGCTATGCGAAGAATCCTCAGACATCTGTCCAAGAAACCCGAGGCATTATCATCCTCTGTACCACTAAAACTGGAAGGCTGAAGTCTACCATACCTCTCCAATCTACACTTCTCGTCCTCTAGCATAACCGGAGCTACATAATCTGGTGAAGCTACCACTGGCTGGGCTGGTGGTGCCTCTAGTGTCTGCAATACCTGAACAACCCGATCGGGTATGCGGGCGGTAGGAGTCTGAGTGCCTCTCCCGGCCTGAGAAGTGGCTGCAGTAGTTGAAACTGCGACCGCCTGAGCAAGACTAGTGCACACGGTCAAGATCTGAGCCACGATCTCCTGAAGACCCGGAATGACAATAGGTACAGCCGGTGCATGAGTTAGTGCTGCTAGAGTGTCCATAACTGGAACCTGATCCTCAACAAGGGCTGCTGGTGGATCTGTAAGTGTTGCCCTAGCTACTGTGTGGGCTACAGCCCTACCCATACCACGGCCTAGACCGCGTCCTCGGCCTCTAGTGGCCCTGGCCAGTGGTACTGGTGGTCGTCCATCCTGACCGATAACGCATGTCCTTACCATCTATGAGGGAATAAAATAGCAGAAGTTTAATACCAGAATCAACAGATTCGCACGATAGGAATTCAAGAACATGAAGTTTTCCTAAAGGTTCTATAGCCTCCCGAGGATAAATACGGACGTCTCCTTACCGATCCGCGAGACTCTAATAAACCTGCTCATGACTCGTGAGACCTATGTAACATAGGCTCTAATACCAACTTGTCACGACCCTGAAATAGACCCGGTCATGATGGTGCCTATCGTGAAATTAGGTTGGCCGACCCCAAAACCAATCCAACAATTATAATAAGTCATTTAAAAGTCATTAATATGCTAAAATACCAAAATGTAAGGTAGAATAGAATAGTACAGAAACAATACACAACCCGATATAGGGGTGTCACCAGTCATGAGCATCTACAACTCGTCTAGAAATATGGAAATCCAACATAGTCTAAACAAAGCTAATACAAAGAGGAATAAAGATAGGAAGTAGAATCACGGGGCTGCGAATGTCAAGCAGCTACCTAGTCAACTTCGAAAGCCTACTGGAAGACAACTCAGCACTCACTAGCGTGACCCGAGACTCCTGGATCTGCACACATGGTGCAGGGAGTAATGTGAGTATGCCAACTTAGTAAGTAATAAAAGTAAAGGCACTTGAGCAGTAAGAAAAACACATAAACCACAGCAAAATACTACAGCAAAATAGTATAAGTCCAAAACAATGCAGTAAAATAGTAAACCTCGTAAAAAACACCACAGTTCGGTATAACCCCTTTAAAACAGTTTGCAATAGTTTCAAACGAGTGATGAAA
Source organism: Nicotiana glauca (assembly GCA_026770625.1). Lineage (NCBI taxonomy): Eukaryota > Viridiplantae > Streptophyta > Magnoliopsida > Solanales > Solanaceae > Nicotiana > Nicotiana glauca. The sequence goes on from MU788631.1 coordinate 173,023, forward strand.
ATAGTGAGAAAAGAATAAAAATGTAAACAGCCCCTCGGGCTACCTCACAGTCACTCGTAATCATCCCCTCGTGCAATAACAAGAACAACAACAATAGCCCCTCGGGCAATATCACATCTCACACAAGGTACCCGCGCTCACTAGGGGTGTATAGACTCCGGAGGGGCTCCTACATCCCAAGCGCTATAAACAAGACATCTCGTGGCATAACAAATTAGGCCCTCGGCCTCTCATATACCACAAATCTGTGTAACACGCTGTGACGTGCAGCCCGATCCCATAATATCCTCACAACACAGGCCCTCAGCCTCACTCAGCTAGAAATCTCTCAAGCCCCTCATGCAACAGTATAAGATGATGCTTAGCCCAAAATATCATTTTGAATAATAAAATAGAGTAAATATGGTTGAGTTATGAAAACAGTAGAATACAACATGAGTGAGTACAAGTATAAAGTCAAAATAGTGAGGAATAATAGTAAAAAGCCTTTAAGGGTCCAAAACAGTTGGCACAAGGCCCAAACACGGCATTCAGCCCCAAACATAGTAAAACTTTCCAAAATATAATAATAACAAACAATTTCCAATTTAAATACACGACTTAATAGTTGTACGGGATGGACCAAGTCGCAATCCCCAATGGTGCATGATCCCACATTATTCATCTAGTGTGTGTGTCATCTCAGTATAACACAACGATGTGAAATACGGGGTCTCATACCCTCAGGACAACGTTTACAATCATTACTTACCTCAATCCGGTCCAAATTCTAGCCCGCAATGCCCTTGCCTCTCGTATCTTCCTCTGAATGCTCCAAATCTAGTAAAAACCAGAATATACTCATCAATATATGCTAAATGGACAAAAACCACTCGAAAATAACCAATCTATACCAAAAATCCCGAAATTGGCCAAATCCAACCCCCGGGCCCACGTCTCGGATTTTGATAAAAATCACAAAACTATAATCCTTACACTCTCACAAGTTCATACATATCAAATACAACGAAATTCAACCACAAACGACCCCTCAAATCCTCAAATCAATGTCTTAAATTTCAAGTCCTAACTCCCCAAGTTTAAGCTTTCGATTCCACAAATTTCATGTTAAAATCAGTAAGAGACAATATAGGATGAAGATGTTCTGTTGGATTCCCTCTTCCATCTCCCCCAAAACGCTCCAAAACCGACTCAAAAAAAGTGAACTATGGCCAAAATTCACAAAAATGGCCTTTTAAACATTCTGCCCAGTGATTTAAAATTCATTAATCGCGATCGCGGAAAATGCCTCTTTATCGCGAAGCACAAAAGCTGACTGACCGCCTAGAACAACCTCACCACCTCACACCAGCTCCTTCTCTCATACGCAAATGCGACATTGACCACGCATCTGTAAACAACAATATCTCAACTAATCGCGATTGCATACTGACCTTCGCAATTGCACTGAACAAATTCCACCTCTACCCCATAAAGCCTACGCGATCATGGACCCTTCTACGCAATCGCGATGAACAAATATCTGCAACAGACCTGAAGGAAAATCTGCAACTTCTCAAACATGAATTTGATCTGTTCAACCACCCGAAACTCACCCGAGGCCCTCAGGACCTCAACCAAACATGCCAACACATCCCATAACATCATTCAAACTTGTACCAATCTTCGGAACACCCAAAACAACATCAAAACGTCAAACCAACCATGGATTCAAGCCTAAGAACTCCAAAAACTTCCAAATTCTGATTTAGATCAAAAAGTCTATCAAACCTCATCCGAATGACCTGAGTTTTTTCACACACATCAAAAATGACACAAAGGACCTACTCCAACTTTCGAAATTCTATTCCGACCCTTATATCAAAATTTCTCCTATCAACCGGAAAATGTCAATATTCTAATTTCGCTAATTCAAGCCTAAATCTACTCTGGACCTCCAAAACCTATTCTAATCATGCTCCTAAATCCCAAATCACCTCTTGAAGCTATCCAAATCATAAAAACCAAATTTCGAGATAGTTCACCTACAAGTCAACTTTCGGTTGACTTTTCCAACTAAAAGGCCAACTTAAGAGACTAAGTGTCTCGTTTCTCTACAAAACCACTCTGAACCCAAACTAACCCAACAATGCACTGAAATATAGACGAACAACATGAAAAGATGCAAAAATGGGGGAAACTGAGTGGTAACTCATGAAACGACCGACTGGGTCATTACAACAGGATGGTATCCCAAGAGATTCCCTGTTGCTATCTCTGTGTAGTGAGTTATTTCTTCATGTGATTTCATTTTTCATTGACTATTTTCATTTTCAACTCTACTGCTATATTTCATATTGTTATATCTTATTATATGTATAAACCAGCAGAGCCCTGACCTGATTTCGTCACTACTCGATCGAGGTTAGGCTTGACACTTACTAGATACCGCTGTGGTGTACTCATGCCCTTTCCTGCACATGTTTTTCATGTGCTGATCCAGGTAATTCTTCTAAGCCATACTTCCAGTGAGGTGGGGACATCTTAGAGACTTTGAGGTATATCTACCGAATCCGCATACCTAGAAGTCCCTCTCTATTCTTCCTTCAGTTATAGACTTCCTGTATTTTTCTTCATTGGTAGATTTCTAGAGTTATAAACACTATGTATTTCTGTAGCTTGTGATTCATGATATTTTGGGTTTTGCGAGTGTTTATTTTCAGTTTGATATTGTTTATGGTATATGCCAAGCGTCATTTTAAACTCCTTTTATCATATTTACCTGTTAATTGCTAGTTTTCGTATCTTGTTTCATTTCTGCAAATTATTAGGCACGACTAGGTGCCGTCACGATTGTTCACGGAGGGAGAACTTGGGTCATGAAGTCCATTATATATTTTTCTAACAAAATATTACCTAAACAATCTTTCCTTTGTTCTATTTGTCCAATGGCTAGACAATAAAGACTGCCTTCCCCTGAAAATATTATACATTCTATTGTCCCATTTCAATTAGTCCATATTGATATTTTGGGTCCTTATAACACTAAAACTTACAATGGATTCAGATATTTCTTGACCATAGTATATGATCATACAAGGGCTACCTAGACTCATCTTCTTTCTTGTAAGAGCAATGCACTTTTCATCATTAAGGCTTTTACAACCATGGTCAAAGTGAATTTTATATCCTCTATTCAAACTTTTAGGTTAGACAATGCTCTTAAACTTGGGGAAGTTCTGAGGGAACTCTCATCATTAATAGTAAAGGGATTTTACACCAAACCACCATTCCACACACTCCTCAATAGAATAAAGATGTAGAAAGAAAACACAAACATCTACTTGAGGTGTCTAGAGCTCTCCTTTTCCAATCTAATCTTCCCCTTAAATATTGGGGTGATTGTGTCCTAATTCCCACTTACCTCTTCAGTAGAATGCCTTCATCTGTCATTAAGAACCTTTCAACTTATGAAAAGTTACATGGGAGCCCTCCATCCTATGAACACCTCAAGTCCTTGGGTGCCTATGTTTTGCCACCTCTCCCGAAATAGGGAGAGATAAGTTTCAGTCAAGGGCCATACAATATATTTTTTTGGAATATCTGTGTGGCAAAAAAGGGAAAGAAACTTCTTAACACTTCCAATCAGTCCATTTTATTTTTTAGGGATGTTGTTTTCCATGAACATGTGTTTCCTTAAAAATGTGATTCTTCTCCTATTCTGTTTCCTCTACCTGTTCGTACTTCGGTAGATGTCCTGCCTACTCTTCCTTCTCCTGTCTCTCATACTCATGGCAGTTTCCCTTATCATTTTGCCAAACCTTCTTCCAGTCCAACTCTTAATTCTCATACTCATCCTTCTCCTTTCTTTCATCATTCTCTAGTCCATTTATCTGATCCTCCTCCTTCTTCTTCTTCCCTCCTCCTCCGCCTTTTGCTTTTTTTTTTCTTCTTCTTCTTCTTCTTCTCTTTCTTCTTCTTCTTCTTCTTCTTCTTCTTCTTCTTCTTCTTCTGCTTCTTCTTCTCCTTCTCCTTCTCCTTCTCCTTCTCCTTCTCCTTCTCCTTCTCCTTCTCCTTCTCCTTCTGCTTCTCCTGCTGCTTCTGCTTCTCCTGCTGCTTCTGCTTCTCCTGCTTCTTCTGCTTCTTCTGCTTCTGCTTCTTCTTCTTTTTCTTCTTCTTCTGCTTCTTCTTCTTCTTCTTCTTATTCTTCTTCTTCTTCTTCTTCTTCTTTTTCTTCTTCTTCTCTTCTTCTTCTTCTTATTCTTCTTATTCTCTTTCTTTCTTCTTCTTCTTCTTCTTCCTCTTCTTCTTCTTCTTCACATACTCCTTTCTTTATTCCTCTAAGCAGATCTTCCAAACCAGTCCAACAACCTATTTACCTTAAAGACTATGTTTGTTCATCTGCACTCTCACCTATATTTACACCACCTACTAAGGTATCTTTTGTTGATTTGCATATGTATGAGCCCTAGTTCTACTAGCAGGCTGCTTCCAACCCTACTTGATAAGAGGCCATGCTAAACGAATTTCAAGCTCTTGAGGCAAACCAGACATGGGAGATAGTGCGACTTCTTCCTCACAAAAGGCTATTCCCTGTAAATGAGTGTATAAAATTAAGTAGAAGGCTGATGGGTCTATTAAAATATATAAAGCAAGACTAGTTATAAGGGGTGATTCTCAACAGGAGGGTATTGACTTTATATAAACTATTTCACCTTTTGTTAAGCTCACTACTGTTAAATGCCTGCTGAATCTGGTTGCTAAGAACAAGTGGACTATTTTTAAGCTTGATGTTAATAATGCATTTCTCCATGATGATCTCCTTGAGGAGGTCTACATAAAAGTGCCCGCTGGCCTTGATGTCTCAGTTTCTTCCTCTTTTTCTCCCTTGGTTTGAAAACTCAAGAAGTCCTTATATGGCCTTAGGCAAGCTTCCAAGTTTTTCAAACTGTCTGAAGCTTTGCTCTCCAAAGGCTACATTTGAAGTCCCACTGATTACTCTTTATTCACCAAATACACTTCTGATTCTATGATTGTGCAGTCCCTAAAATCTTACTTGGATGCCACTTTAGGATCAAAGATTTAGTTTCAGTGCATTATTTTCTAGTATTGGAAATTTCTCTTCATCCTCAGGGATACATTATAAGTCAACAAAAATTCACATCTGGTCTTCTCTATGAGTTCAATTATCACCACTTTTCTTCTGTATTAGCCCCCTTAGATCCTTCTGTCAAGCTCACTATGGACATATGTGGGCCTTTCTCTGATCCTAGTTAGTACAGAAGATTGGTTGGGAAGCTGAATTTCTTGTAGAACACCAGACCTGACATATCTTTTTCAGTAAAATATTTGAGTCAACTTTTACAAAAACCTCATGTTCCTCATTGATGGTTGCTTTGCATGTTCTTAGATATCTCATGAATGATCTTGCTCAAAGTGTTCTTCTTTCCACTTCTTTAGATTTTTCACTTCTAGCATACTCTGATTCTGATTGGGGTTTTTGTGTGGTGTCTCGCAAATCTGTTAGTGGATATTATATTACACTTGGTGACTTCCCTATTTTTGGAAGAGTAAGAAGCAACCTACCATTCCTATATCCTCTGCTGAAGCTGATTATCGGGCTCTTGGAAAAGTGGCTCCTGAAATTTCTTGGCTGGTTAGACTTTTGGGTGGTCTTGATTTACTTATCACCAACTCAGTCTCTATTTTTTGTGACTCACATGTTTCTCTACACATGGATGAGAATCCTATTTCTCATGAGCCTATGAAGCATATTGAGGTTGATCGCCACTATGTCCGTCAATTTCTGTCTTCTAATTCGCTTACTCTTTATTACATTTCTTCCTCGAATCAATTAGCTGATATTATGACCAAAGCCCTCACTGGGCAACCCCATCATAAGATTCTTTCCAATCTTGGTATGGTATCACCCTCAAGCTTGAGGGGGGTATTAACCAGTGTGTGACTCAAGCCCAATTCAATAAAGGAAAGCAACTGACCAACTAGTGTTTATTAAAGAGAACCAACCCAGATATACATTTCACTTGTATTGTATAGTTTTAGTTGTATTTTTTCCTTCCTTTACTTGTAAATATAAAAGGACATTATGTGGGAAATAAATTACTTTTTGGTCAATTCTATTTTGACCAGCTCATATCTCTGTCTCGAACCTTTTGTATCTCTCTTCTTGCCATGCATTGTTCAAATTATTAGTTCCGGAGGTCATACTTTACTGATTAGGCCAAAATATAGTATAGACTTTCACTCTCTTTTTCTGCATCTTAAATAATTAATAAAACTATTTAGAATATATTCTAGTAAATATCTTTTCTATGACATATAGTTTTTAGTTAATGTTTTAAATTATACACGTAACGACCCGACTGATCATTTTGAGATTTTACACTTTGATTGCCAATTCTCGGGCATGACTTGCCCCGTGTAATGTGTTATGACTAATGTAGATCGTTGGTTTTGGTTTTCACGAAAATCAGTATGAATTTGAAAGAACAGTCTCAATTGAAAGCTTTGAATTTGAAAGATTTGACCAAGAGTTGACTTATAGGTATATGAGCTCGGATAGGAGTTTTATGGTTTGGTTAGCTTTGTTGAGTAATTTATGACGTAAGAGTGTGATCAGAATTATTTTTGGAGGTCCGGTGAAGAATTAAGTTTGAATTGGCGAAGTTAGTATTTTGGCGATATCCAGTTAATATGTGAGATTTTGATCCGAGGGTTGGAATGGAATACGAGAGTTGTAGCTTTGTCGTGTCATTTTTGATGTATGTATAAAAGTTCAGGTCATTCGAACGTGGTTTGGTTGGGTTTTTTATCGAAAGCGTATTTCGGAAGTTTTTAGAAAACTTAGGCTTGAATTTGATGTGAATTGATGGATTTGGTGTTGTTTGAGGTATTTTGATGATTGGAGCAAGTTTGAATGAAGTTTTAGGATGTGCTGGTGCTTTTGGTTGAGGTCCCGGGGGCCTCAGGTGTCAATCGGACCATTTTTGGCTTTGAGAGTCGCAAAAATTGCTATTTAAATGTTACAGAGAAATTGGCCTTTGCGATCGGGTAGAAGGATTTTAAGCTGGCCTGAGTTTGGCCTTCGTGTTCGCATTTGGGGAATCGCGTTCGCAGAGGGATTTGGCCTTGTTCTTCGCGTATAAGGAATTGTGGCATAAATGTAATATAAGTGTTACGAGTTATTGAGTGTATTTTGATCTATGGCTCCGAGCCAAGTGGGGGAGTCTGCGATGAGCAGTTGAGTGCACGGTTAGGTGCTGTGTGGGTTCCAGTTTGAGGCCTATGGACGAATCAGTTATGGCTCGTGGAAATTGAGACCGAGGATGGCTCGAGTAAAGGAAAATTTTGACAAAGATTATATTATGCTTCATAGGGTAAGGAAATAATAGGATGTCTTAAGTTGTTGTTGTTGTTAAATAATGCTCGGTGCATAGAGCAGGAAGTTGCTTGGTTGTATTGGGATGAGGATTTCATTCTGCGGTATCGGAGGGCCAATGAGGTGCGGGTGGTTCTGTTCGTAGGGCCAGGTAAATTGTAGTTTGAATAAGAGTGAATAAGTTGCGAGAATAGTTCTAATGTGTTCAAGAGTCTGCATACATCAATTGAGTATTCTAAAGTTGCATATACAGTTAGAAACTGTGTTTTCATTGGAAGAGGTCAAGACTTGTGGTATTTCTATATTAATTATGGGATACTATGTATCAGTATCAGGAAGGTAAAGGTAATGGAGTTAGATTTGCAGGTATTTCTTCAGAGTAAAGTATTCTGGAATGTGGTGTTACTGGGAATAATTGAGAGGGTATTCAGTGACTTATGGGTCTTAGACAGAGTGGTTTTGTGCTTGGGTCTTGTGTGGTAAGCCTAGGTTGAGGCATTGTGGTGCTATAGCAAGAGGGAATATCAAGTTGAAGATGAATCAGAAGGAAATTTAGATAGATGGAGTAGTTTGGTGGTAGACCGAATCGGTTCGGTAAGGAGATGATTAACCCCTTGTGTGTGTTTGAGGTAATGAGTATTTACAGGTATCTTGCAGCAATGCTCTTGGGATTTGATGGCTTGCTTGTTTGGTCGAGTTAGGAGGATTCAATCTTGGTAGGTCTGATTTGTGCAAAGGGAACTCGGAGAGTTCTTGATGGTTTTTACCGTGGTTTGGAGATGTATATTTTCTATGGACATGCGGCGCATGGATGTATAGTGATTTTTCTTCAAGATGGGACTAATGGAAGTTCTTGACTAGTTGAGTACGTAGATGTCTGAGGCTTGGAAGGGAGATGATGTTCTCATGTTATCCTAGGATGGTATGGTATATGCGGTATGTTGTGGAGGATCGAGACCTATGTATGTAAGGTTGCAGTTCAATTCTGAAAGGAAGTTCATAAAACTCTTAGGCAGCGGGTAGCCTCAGCTAATTAAGGAAATGGTATTGTTAGCCGGAAGTGATTTGGCGAGAGCATACATTCAGAAAAAGGGTAATGTGACTAAGTTGATGGCACTTCGGTAGTATTGCAGCACTTTCTGGATAGATAGACTGCCTATATCGAGTTTGCTTGGTCGCACAGAAGAATTTTTTATTATCTCTCTTGAAGTGACTGGGTATTAGAGGTGGGCCATATATTGGACGTCGAAATTGTGATCGGATATGGTGATTCATGTGCCATGTGGATTTGGAGACGAAAGTTCTCATATTCAGGCTATGTTGTGGTTTTGGACCGTGTGTATCGGCACTGTTTAGCGACTATCAAGATTTGGGGGCCCGAGTGGATCTTTCTTTGTTGGCATGTTAGATTTCGGATGTGATGTTGGGGTTCAGACAGGTTGTCTCCGTGCTGGGTTATTCTGAACTATTAAGCTATAGGATATGTCGAAAATGCCACGGGTTGAGTGGCGAGGTATGTCAGATATCTTGGTAGAGAAGTTTTATATTTTGAAGACCCAGTAGACGGCTGGGAAGGATTCGCCTTTCTTATTTGGGGCCTTCGTGATGGGTGTCAGTGCAGAGGCTTCTACCATTGATTCAGTTTCGATGGTGAAACATTTATCGGATGTGCTTCTTATGGTCGGGAATGTCTACAGGCAAGGTTGTTGATTTTGATATTGATGTGGTGCCGCACACCGTATCGTATGACACCGGCGGAGTTAAGGAGTTGAGGGAACAACTTCGGGATTTTCTTAATAAAGTGTTCGTTGATAGGCCAATGTGGATGGTGTTCTAGCTTGAGTCGGCTCGGTTGGCTTCGAATTGCATTATTGCGGGATGTGTTGATTCGACTGTTATTGAGATTATTAGTATCTGGAGAGATATATGAGTTGCCTTTCTGTGTTGCGAGACATTATGATTTTTTGGTTATGGGCACAAGTGGTGCGTTTCTATTGGGGTTCATAGTGGAAGTCGAGTGGAAAGAGTAATTGGGCGTTGCTCGGTGAATGGCGTATTCATTCTGATTTTGGATATATTCGATGTGCGTGGAGTCGATTCTAGGGGCAAAGGCGTTGTGAGCTAGAGTTGTAGCCGGTTTGAGGTCAGTAATGATTGTAAATGATATTATGAGGGTTTGAAACCCCAGATTCGCACATCGTAGTGCTATATTGAGGTGAGACACGCGCTTAATGATGAGTGCGGAGTCATTTACTACTAGGGATTGTGAATTGGTCCGTCCCGATTGATGATTTTACTGCGTATTTGACTAAAAATTATTTGTTATCATCATGATTTGGACTGATTGTCATATCTGGGCTTTGTGTTAGTTATTTGAACCCTTCAGAGATTTTTTATCACTGTTTCTTCACAGTTTAGACTTATTACTTGAACTCAGTCCTGTTGATATCTACTGTTTTACAAACTCAGCCCCTTTTACTCAGTTTTGAGACTGAAATAATATTTTTAAATGATGTTTTGGGCTGAGAACTACTAATTTACAAATGTCTGAGGGGCTTGTGATGATTTTATCTGACTGAGTGAGGTCGAGGGCCTGTGTTGTGAGGATACTATGGGATCGGACTGCGCGCTGCAGCAGTGTTATACTGGTATCGATATGAGACCGAGGGCCTAGATTTGATGCCACGAGATAGCTTGATGTTGCACTTGGGCCTTAAGGGGCCCTCCTAGAGTCTGCACACCCCCAATGAGTGTCGTCGACGAAATATATGGATCGGGCTGCATGCCACACTAATATATGGATCGGGCTGCACACCGCAGCGATTACTATAAGATACTGATCTATGTGTTTACTTTGTTTCATTTGTCTGCCATTATCTGTTGTCTGTGTTACTTCACGGGGTATCTACCTAATTGCCTGCCATTATCTGTTCAATAAGTGTTGTGCCCGATGGGCGGATTTCTGTGCTTATCTACACTTTTCATTCTGCATTCATTTGCATAACTGTTGAAAAAGCCATTTTCAAAAGAGTCTTAAATTGAGCTAAGGCGTTTTCTAAAGATTTCACATCTTCATTGTTTTCTCAAAAGGTTTTACACAGCTCTATACAGTATGATGGTTTGTCTTACGTGATTTCTTACTGCTCAGTTATTATTTACCTTTATTATTAACTGAGTTGGAGTACTCACTTTACTCCCTTCACCTCGCGTGTTTATGCAGATATTTGTTCCCCCCGATAGCGGGTTTTGAGCTGATCGGAGGCTAAGTTATCGGAGTTTAGCGAGGTGACTACCAGCGTTCACTGCACCGCAGTTCTTCCTTTTGTTTATCAGTCCTATTTTGTATACTTCAGGCATTGTAGTGGTATTTATACTCTAATAGATGCTCGTGACTTGTGACATTCCAGTTGGGGTTGTGTTTGTGTTGTATTCTGCACTTAATAAAGAAATCTTTGTTTATACTGTGATTATTTAATTACGCTAAAACTATGTATCAATGTTAAACTATTCTGAAAAGGTGAATTGGGTTGGTTGGCTGGGTCATGGCAAGTTGGTATTAGAGCCTAGGTTACATAGGTCTCACGGGTCATGAGCAGGTTTAGTAGAGTCTCGCGGATCAGTATTGAGACGTCTGTATTTATCCTTGAGAAGTTGCAGAACCTTTAGGAAAAACTTCACATTGTTGAATTCTCATCGTGCGTCTCTGGTTCATCTTGAAAAGTAACTCTTGAAATTCCTTCCACGCGTTCATATACGTGCATGCGCGCTCAGTATCAGATGTGCCCCGATGCTTGTGATTCCCTGATCGAGGGGTGAGATGTGATCTCTCTGAGTTGATGCTGGGCCAGTCTGGAGGACTTGAGGCCGGATCTTTGCTTATGGCTTGAGCACCGAGGTGTTAATTGTGTGAGCAAGTATTTTGAACTTATATGTTCAGTATTATCCCTATTAGTGGAAGTGACGGTTGGGTAACTATGTGATGAGTATGTTAGTACTACGAGATGTATCTATACGACTTGGAGGTAACGAGGAAGGCCCGTTGGAGGATAGAAGAACTATTAGGTGCTTGAATTCCATCTTGATTCGAGGTACAACCCCGAGTTATAGGCGTGTGAAGGAACTTTTCATGTTTTCCAGTTGAGAGTGAAGTAAAATTTTATGTTGCGGTACTAGTTCAGACTCAGGAAGACTAAGTGACTGTGTACAGTTTATGACGGTGGAAGGTATACAGAAATGTTAATTGAAGGCAAAGCAGGTGGGTTATCTCATGCAAAAAATTCTGGGGTTGTGTGACCCTTATGTGACTGTTAGAAGATCTCATGTGCAAGTGAAATGTAAGTGTTGAAATTAGAATTTTGGATCGCTTAAGAGATTGGGCTTAACTGTTGCGAAATTGAGTGTGAGGTTTGCCAAAGATTTAAGTACTAGATGATCTGTGTTTTCATAAGCTTAAAAAGGATTCGAGTTTAATCTCACTATAATATTGTGACACCCCGGTTGGGGCTGTGTTTGGGTTGTATTCCGCACTTAATAAAGAAATCTTTGTTTAGACTGTGGTTATTTAATTATGCTAAAATTGTGTATCAATAGTAAACTATTCTGAAAAGGCGAAATGGGTTGGTTGGCTGGCCTTATCTTCACGAGAGGCACCATCACGACCGGATCGGGGTTTGGCTCGTGACAATAAATTATATTAAGAGTATTTCAATAATTATGTATTTTTGTTCTTTCTAGTACCCTAGTCTCTGGCATGTGAAAATGATCTATGAGTAAATTTGAAATGATATTTTTTGGTTTTTTTACTTTTAAATAAGTACTACGTTGATTTGGTTGTTAAGGAAATATACAAGAAAATAGCCATCTTCTTTGTCTTTATACTCGTTATGAGAGAGACAGAGAGAGAGATTTGTGTAGCAAAGGATTTCTCTAGAGGTATTCCAGCCTTGCTCTCGTAGACTTCAGAGGAAAAAAAAGGTTTTGTAGGCGTTTGGACATGAATTCCAAAAAGTAAAAACAAATTCAAATTTGGAATTAGTTGTGTTTGGTTATATTTTTTGCAAAATATTTTGACGTCTTTTTTAAAAAAATCATGAAATATGATTTATACCCCACAACCTGTAATAAATATCGAAACCACCCCAATTTGATTATCCTACTTTAAATAAACAATCAAACATGCTATTGTTTAACTGTTATCATATTCTGCTTTACTGCAATACACAGAAGATGCAAAATCAATATCACATTTTCTAACATAGTCCGCTTCCCACTACTATTTTCAATGTTATCAAACATGTAGGTTAATAATTTATGGGGTCATTTTATAAATTTTAAAAGTATAAGATAAACAACAATAACAACCCAGTATAGTCCCACTTAGTGGGGTATGGGGAGGATAATGTGTACGCATACCTTACCCCTACCCTGGAGTAGAGAGGCTGTTTCCAAATAGACCCCCGGCATCCTTCCCTCCAAGAACTTCCAACCTTTCTCTTGGGGAGACTTGAACTCACAAACTTGTACAATTAAAAACTAGCAAATTCTCATTTTCAATTGAGAAACTGGTAAGAACCAGTTGTTCAAATTTTAAAATGCATTTTCAAGTGGAATTGGAAAAATTGGGAAGATTTTGATAACCAAACATTGTTTTTAAAAAAATAAAATTGGAAAAAAGAAAAAAATTTCTATGTCCAAACGAGCTCTTACATTTGGGCAATTACTCATGTCACATACTCTCATCGGTAATAGGGCTTGTCCAGAAGGTTCAATTGCAGAGAGTTATCTTGCAAATAAATGTATGACCTTATGTTCTAGGTATCTGCATAGCATCGACACAAAGTTTAATCGGCCAGAACGAAATTACATCCTGAAGAATTGTGATAAACTTCTACCATTTCTGGGGTATGAAATTTTGTCCTTCATATTGTATTTTGTTTTCCTTGGTTCCTTTAGGATTGTTTATCCTTTATGTATGTCATTTGTGGTTCAACTCAAATTTGTAGAGAGTTTGCACGAATTCATGTGGATTCTGCTCAATACTTGTCTGATACATAATGGAACAGATAATTTATTGAATGGTTTAAAGATAGGGTGTGTAATATATACATATTAAATTTAAAAATATAATATTATATTACTCATTATAAAGTAATCAACTTTATCTTGTTAATAAGTTGCACAATTGTATAAAGAAGATGATAGTCAAATCATGGAAGATATCCTTGCACTTTCACGTGGTCCTACCCAATATGTGTTACACTATGATGGCTACATTGTTAATGGATATAGGTTTCGTGTAGAATATTATGATAAACATCTAAGGACTCGAAATTGCGGTGTGGTTGTTGTTGGTGAGACTGATGAACATAGTGAGAATATTGATTACTATGGAGTTTTAACTGATGTTCTTGAATTACAATTCACTGGAAGAAGAGTGACTTTGCTTCGATGTAATTGGCTTGACACGTATGATAAAAAGAAAGGAATTAGAACAGATGAATATGGTATTGTAATTGTTAAATGGGGGTGATTTTTGAAAAAAATGAGCCTTTTATATTAGCGGACCAAGCATCTCAAGTATTTTATGCTAGTGATAACTCCAACAAGGTTGGTGTGTAGCAAGAAACAAGCAACCTTGTGATTCCTATGAGATTTTACAACACATGGATGGTGATGTTGTGCATTTAAAAATCCTATACAAAATAAACGGAAAAGAATCGACTGAGGTGAAGTATCTCTTTATGCCATTAGCATATTCATATTGTTATGCATTGCATTTATAATGTCTTATTTCTTTTTGTAGGTTTGATGAGACCATCAAGGAATGAAAATGAGGTGGCATCCATTGGGAAAGCTACTACCAAATTTACGTTTGTTGCACCTGGGGCTATAGAAAAAGGACAAGGGAGAGAGCTTAAATCTCTAAGCTCTTTAGGGATATCTAGAACAAATATTTCATTTTTCCTTCTGCTTATCAAGCTATGAAGTACAACCAAATTGTTAAAACGAGTATGGTTTTTAAAAAATATTGTGTTATCAATTTGTACGACTAAATTATCTTTTTTTTTAAGTGTAGACCTATGTAACGACCCGATCGGTCATTTTGATCTCTAGCGCGTGGTTCAGCAGTCTGAGGACATGAAGCTTCATTTCAGGTATTATGACGTGTACGAGTGGTCGGAATTGAATTGCGGAAAGTTTTGGAGTTGATTTGGAAAGAGAATTCTCATTTCGGAAGTTTAAAGTTGAAAGAATTAACTAGGATGGGATTTTGAGTAAACAACCCCAAAATCGGGATCTGAAGGTTCCAGCAGGTTTGTACGGTAATTTTGGACTTGGGCGTATGCCCGATTCGGGTTTTGGATAACCTGTGAGCACTTTTTATGCCTATTGTGGAAGTTAGCATTTTAGAAGAAATTTTATAAGTTTGGCTTGAAGTGCATTTTAGTGTTATCGATGACCATTTAGGATTCCGAATCTGTGAATAGCTCTATATGGTGATTCTGGAGTTGGGAGCGCGATCGGAAGCGAATTCGGAGGTCCGTAGGTCATTTTGGAGTCATTTGGCTAAAGATAGAAATTGAAGGTTTTTAAGAAGTTTGACCGGAAGTGAACTTTTTGATATAGGGGTCGGAATCTGATTCCAAAAGTTGGAGTAGGTCCGTGATGTAGAATATGACTTGCGTGCAAAATTTTAAGTCAATCGGACGTGATTTGATAGGTTTAAACATCGAAAGTAGAAGTTTGAAAATCTTAAGTTCATAAAGCTTGGATTGGAGGTCGACTCGTGGTTTAAGCGTTGTTTGATATGATTTGAGGCCTCGAGAAAGTCTGTAATGCATTTTGGACTAGTTGGTATGATTGGTTGGGGTCCCGGGGACATCGGGTGAATTTCGGGTGGTTAAGGAATAGAAAATGGAATTTTTGGAAAGGCTGAAGTTGCAGGTATCTGGTATAACCTAACTTGTGAGGGTTTGGCCGCAGGTGCGGAGGCGTATAAGCGGCTAGGAGGGCGCAGATGCGGTTTTGGGTCAGGAGCGAAGGGATCGTCGATGAGGTTAGGGAACCACAGAAGCGGAACAACACATGTGGTAAAAGAGACGCAGATGCGATTTTGGACAGGAAGTGAAGGGACCGCAAATGCGGTCATTGTTCTGCAGATGTGAGACCGCACCTATGGTGGAGATGACGCAGAAGCGTAAAAGAACAACCTAGTGAGGAATGGCAGAAGAAGTAATTTAACGGCACCTGGGGAAACACAGAAGCAGTCAAAGGACCGCAGGTGCGGAAATGCTGTAGGCAGAGAGGTGTTTTAAAATCGGGTTTTGGCCATTTTCTCTCATATTTTCTTGGCTTGGGTGATTCTTGGAGGGTTTCAAGAGAGTATTTTCATCATCAATGAAAAGGTAAGGTATTCCCTCACCTACCTTTAGTTAAATAAATCGATTATGTATAGATTTTGTTATGTAAATGGATAGAAATTTGGGGTTTTGGTAAAAACACCTAGAAATTTATATTCTTGGAATTTGACCACGATTTTGAATATGGAATTAAGAGAAAATTATATACTTGAGTTTGTGAGGCTATGGGTAAACTTATTCTTCAAAAATTTTGGAAATCCGGGCACGTGGGCCCGAGGGCATTTTTGTCAACTTTTCGATCGGGGTTAAGAATTGTTATAAATTGGATTTATACGAGTAGTTTATCATATATTAGTGGATTTACGTAATCATTGGCCAGTTTTGGAGCATTGTGCATCAATTAGAGTCTTTGGAAGGGCGTGCAATGTCGGTTATGGATCTTCGGAGCAAGATGAGTCTCCCTTCTAACCTGGTAAGAGGGAATTGTTCCCATAGGTGAAATAATTGGTTATGTGCTCCTGATTGTTGGGGCTACGTATGCACTTGGTGATAAGAGTCCGTGCGTAGCTACTATTATGCTATTGACCGGGTAGTTAGGGCCCAAAATCATGCTATACTTGAATTATTTGTGAACCTATTGATAGCTTGAATTGTTTAAATCACATCGAATTAATAAATGAATTTCCAAAAAAAATTCAAGTTCATTTTCATGAATTTTTAAAAGATAATTGGATTTTCTTGGTATAATTGCTCCCTAATGAATTTTTGATTGACTGGTTGTTGTGTTTATTTATATTTGACCGCATCGCATGTATGATTCGCGAGCGGGATAATAGATGCATCTATGATTCGCGCCATTCGACCCTCGGCAGTGCACAGTTTATTTTCTGTTGGAGCGGGCCGTACGCTTAGGCATGATTTGCGATGCTTGTACTGCTACCTTGAACTTAGTAAAGTTATTATTGCCTCTTCATGGATTCAGAATATTTGGATAATAATGAAAAGGAATTTTGGAAGTTTCCTATAAAAGAATTAATTATTTACTTGTTTCCTTCTATTGGATTAAAATCATGCTTATAGAAATCTACGATTTAATGTATTATTGATATCATTATTGGACCACTAGTAAGTGTCGAAGTCGACCATCTCGCCTCTACTTCTTCGAGATTAGACGGTATACTCATTGGATATACGTTATCTTCGTACTCATACTATACTTCTATGCATTTTTGTTGCACAGGTATATGGAACTCTAGTGGCCTACAAGGCATAGCAGCATGGTTGACACAGATACTAGGTGAGCTGTATTTCCTCGAGGCGATCCACAGATAGTATAGTCTCTCTTAGGATTATATTAATTTTTTGTCCAATTGTATTCAAGACACTTGTTGTACTTTATTTTATTTTCTTAAAAATTGCTCATGCACTTGTGACACCGGGTTCTGGGATATTTATTAAGTATTTTGTATTAACTGCTTATTATTTAAATTTAATTTGAGACAATTATCTTTTCAATTGGTAAATTTGAAGGAAAATCCTAGATTTCAAAAGTATTAAAACGAGAATTTGATTAAGCACTTTGTTGGCTTGTCTGACAGTGGTGTCCATCGCCACCACGACCCTTTGTGGATTTTGGGTCGTGACAACATGGTATCAGAGCACTAGGTTTCTAGGGTCTCACAAGTCTTGAGCAAGTCTAGTAGAGTCTCGTGGATCGGTACAGAGAGGTCTGTACTTATCCTCGGGAGGCAGCAGGACTGTTAGGAGTACTTCCCTTCTTGATTCCTTATAGTATGATTTGATCCTTGGAGGCATATGCCTTTAATCCATTCCTACTCAATCTTACGCGACGCGAACTACTTGTTAAAAATCGAGAATTGAAGAACCGTAATGGTACTACATATGTGGTATAGGATGTATCTCCTGATATAGCTGATCGGACTATTATCATCGCCTTGTAGAAGGATATTCTATTGTTTCAGCCCAGTAGCGGTACCGCTAAGGGCTCTGAGGCTAGGCACAAGTTTCCACGATGCTTACGAACGATTATTTCGCAGTATTGATGTGATGGTAGGGTATTTGCCTATATATAGGGGCAGTGAATGACTTGAAGGAAAGTGTACTCAATGCGTGATATCGCACTAAGAATGTGCAGATTTGTGATGATGGAGTAACGAGTCTTGGTATTTGCGAGCGTGGAGGAATTCTCATCAATGATGAGGTGTCATTTTCCTTGTTGAATGTACTAAGTTCGCCAGTGTTATGACCTTCTACAATTCGCCTTTGGGGCAAGCTATTGTGAAATAGAATCGAAAATATAGCTGTCAGATATCGCAGGGTGCGGTAGTTCAGGTGTTTAATTGGTGTTTCTAATGTCGACGGTATGATAAAGATGATCTTCTGAAAGGTGTAAAGTTAGCAGCAATTGTGG
Organism: Nicotiana glauca; assembly: GCA_026770625.1. Taxonomy (NCBI): domain Eukaryota; kingdom Viridiplantae; phylum Streptophyta; class Magnoliopsida; order Solanales; family Solanaceae; genus Nicotiana; species Nicotiana glauca. The sequence goes on from MU788631.1 coordinate 191,192, forward strand.
GTTCAGGTTCCACGAAGATAGATTTTATTTAAGGCAACAACTGAGCAACGAAGGATGAGGATAGACATGTGGGAAGTGTCAGGTGGTGGTTAAAATTTCTAGAAGTCCAAGTGTAAGAAGCAAAGGTCGAGTAGTCGATTAAGGGGATGAGTTCCACCAATGTGGGAGAGTGGCGGAGTTGCATGTGGGCTTTGTAGTGGGATGACCATGTACCTTAAGGAGAGTTTAGAGTGATATGAAAATGTTAGTAATTGGTGACTGGGGTCTAGGGATTTAATTTGAAGTATGGGCTATTATACTGTAGGAGATTTGATATAACGGGTAGGAGCTTCTTGAATGAAGAAGGATACAACATAACTTTAAATTGGAAGAATGTTGTTGCACACTTAATTAACGTCCACGAGGGATGAATGGACGTGTGCAGCTGGAGAGTGAGCTCGGACTCAGGATGGGTTATTGATGTCGTAGTGATTGTACCCCGTGCAGCAGCGTTGGAAGATGTCGGGGAGTGATTTCTATAGGTGGGATTATTCTTGTGACAAAGTTAGCGGTCGCGTGATTGGCGAGGCTTCTGCGAAGAATGGTAGTGGTTATACAGCAAAGGGATCGGTCGTGCAAATGTTGTTGATGATTCAGAGTATATAAACGGGGTTTCTACAGTAAGATATCGAGAATTTTGGCGGTTGATTGCGCAAGGTTATGTCAATAAGAGATTAAGAATCCTGGTGAACTCCAGAGTTGTGTAATAGTGGCTCCGAGCTAAGTGGGAGAGTGCCACCGTCTATGATTAGGTTGCATGATTAACCACTTGTGAGGTTTCTGGTTATTAGCATATTGATGGGCTATTTCAGCTACGGGAAAAGACCATAAGTGGTAAATTGAGCAGGGAATTGTTAAAGGTGTGCTATGGTTGGCTTTATTGGCTCATGTTCAGATTTGGAAAGAATTCAGGATTCGTGGTTTGTATAGATGCGGGTTCAAGGGAAGTGATTCGGCCGGATGCTTCGCCGAGAGGGTATTCATGTGATAGAAGATTCATGGAGCTTATTATATTCGGGGCCATGGCAAAGTGAGAGCATGTGACTCTCAACAACGGTCCTGGTGAATTCAATAGTTAAAGTGTGATGCCTAACGATTTCGAGCCTATAGGTACGGTTAAGAATCCAGCTTGGTTGCAGCCTATGAGAAGAGGCACGGAATGTTCCAAGATGTTTTGACTTACAAGGTAGCAATTGGGAGGTACAAATGGTTCATGGGATTTGAGACGGCATGGTCCCATGATTCAGGGTCACTCGGGAGGAGTTCGGATGGAGTGTGTTAAGTGTTGAATGAAGTTATCGTTGTTTCCATGGCAATTACGGATAAATTGGAAGAAGAGGGTTTGGGTAGCCATAGTCGAATTGGCGTGTTGTTGGTAGTGTGCAGTTCTTTCAGCGTGATCAAGTCATGCAAGTGAATTGTGACCGTACGTGCGAGGCTTGTCGGCTGCTGTAGTTGGTGATATTCAGAAAGTATTCTACTGTTGTGACCTGTTATGTGGAGGTGGGACCCGAAAGGGTTATGATGGCTTAGACCACAACTTAGAGATTTACATATTCTACGGTTATGAGAATTCACCTGTGTGTTTCTATGGTTCTCCTGAAGCGAGTTAAGTAGAAACCTTTTATATGGTGAAGTGTTAGCCTAATATTTGTTCCAAAGCTATGGTGAAAAGTGCGTTCTATCGTATGTTGGCATGTTAGGTGCAGTGAGTGGTATGGAATTTGATGTAAAGATCAAGGTAACATCTCGGTGTGGACAAGGATGTCACGAGCTCGTATGAGCAGGGAAGGAGTTTCGATGTTTAAGGTAAGTTGGTATTGTCTTCAGCGTCACCTGAGACCAGTATTTTATGAAAAAGGCTTTGCATCCCGGTTAATGATTCTTGATCGTTTTTCAAGGTTAGTGCGGCCGATGGTTTGGAGGCACGACCCAGTTATTGGTTATGGAAGGTTGTGGAGTGCGTCCCACATGAAGATTGTATAAGTGTGGCAGGTAGTCACTTGATTGATTAAAGACTTAAACCAAGTATGAAGATTGTGTTAATATTGTTGATTTGAGAATATATGCCTGGAGGGCACTCAGTCTATTGAGTTGTGGACTGCAGATGATTTCTCCGACTATGATGGATGTTTTTATGTTTTATGAGCGGAGGAGGAGTTATTATGGACCTTTGAAAGGTAATCAACCTAGCAGCGTGATCAGAATCGGCTTGAGGTCTGTAGATGGATTCAAATGTGAATATGGGCTCCCTAAAACAGCAAATTTTCCTGGTACTCGAGTTTTTGATTTGGCCAGTATATCAGGCCAAACATGTTCATTTCAGTAATGCGCTCCTTATGTAGGAGTAGTCAGGGTGTTATTTCGTTGTCAGATATTTCGTGTAGTGGTACATTGCGCTGTGTGAGTTGTGAGACGGCTTGAGAAATTGCTTATGTGTTGAGGATCCGCGTAGAAATGATGTTATACGAGAAAAATGGCTCTTAAGATTCAGATTGTGTATCGCACCTTAGTCATTCTTGAGTTGTAGTTTATGAAACTATATGTCTCCCCATGGGTGGTATTATGCACCTAGCGTGCTTGTGACCGATATTCGGTATCTTTCTGTAATGAGAAATTTAGCTCGATGTATATCTCCTTATGTGAGTTCTACGTGTGGATTAGGTTGCACACCGCAACAGTGTGATGTTGAGCACAGTTCACTATATCTGTTTTTATGTGCTTCATTTCCTATTTTTCCTACGAAAGCTCGTATTAAATGTGAGCCCGCGTCGTATGTATGATTCGCGAGCAGGGTAATTGGATTTCCTTTTCAGAGTTCGTTTTCATTGTATCGTGTTCGAATTGGTAGCCTATTGGCTCATTCGGGCATCATATGATACTTTTGATTATGTCCGGGGTGGCTTATTACTTGAGCAGTTCGTACTGGGTGAGACGAGATCAGTGGATTTAGGACCAGTGCAATCTGACTATATGAAGTATATTACAGAGCTGAGATCATTATTTAGTTCAGAATGAGATGATGGTTCTTGTCAGGAGTATAGACCTAATGATTTGTTGATTCAGCAGTCGGTTATGAATTTCTATACATCACTTTTGTCATGGCAGTATTGTAAGAATTAGAGCAAGACCTATGTATGTTACGCGGTGCAATGGGAGCATCAGATTTGTGGAATTTCGACTAAATTGATTAGAGAATGTTATTGTGACCCTATGAGTAAAATAGTGCAAGGTGTGAATTCAGCTAAGGTATTCAATCACGTCTTGGTACTGCGTGTAGTGATTGATATGATGAGCGTATGTTGGAAACAAGTGGGGCACAGAATTCTGGATGTTGGAATTAGGATTTAAAGCTTATATGCTTGAATAAAAGGAAATATCTTCATAATTTATCGAGCTAAGTTGCTCAACCGAGTTGTGGTAGCACGGGAAGGTACATGAGGTGCTAAACAGTGATTTGAGACTACTTCAGTGCAGTTCGCAGCATGTTCGAGGACGAACGTATGTTTAAGTGGGAGAGAATGTAACGACTCAACCGGTTGTTTCGAGCCATAGCATGTCGTTCAATAGTCTGAGGCCATTAGAAGCTTCATTTCAGGTATTATGACTTGTACGCATGGTCGGAATTGAATTTTGGGGAAGTTTGGAGTTGATTTGGGAAGAGAATTCTCATTTCGGAAGCTTAAAGTTGAAAGAATTAACTAGGACGGGATTTTTGAGTAAACAACCTCGGAATCGGGATCTGAAGGTTCCAGCAGGTTCCTATGATGATTTTGTACTTGGCTGTATGTGGGGTTGGGGTTTTGGATAACCCGGGAGCGTTTTGACGCCTATTGTGGAAGTTAGCATTTTAGAAAAAATTTCATAAGTTTGGCTTGAAGTTCAATTCATTGTTATCGATGTCCGTTTGGGATTTCGAGTTTTTGAATAGCTCCGTATAGTGATTCTAGAGTTGGGAGCGCGACCGGAAGTGAATTCGGAGGTCCATAGGTCATTTTGGAGTCATTTGGCTAAAGATAGAAATTGAAGGCTTTTAAGAAGTTTGACCGGAAGTGGACTTTTTGATATCGAGGTCGGAATTCAATTTAGGAAGTTGGATTAGGTCCATGATGTCGAATATGGCTAGCGTGTAAAATTTTAAGTCAATCGGACGTGATTTGATAGGTTTAAACATTGAAAGTAGAAGTTTGAAATTCTGGAGTTTAGAAAGCTTGGATTGGAGGTCGATTCGTGGTTTTAGTGTTGTTTGATATGATTTGAGGCCTCGATCAAGTCCTTAATGCGTTTTGGGATTGGTTGGTATGATTTGTTGGGGTCCCAGGGGCCTCGGGTGGATTCCGGGCGGTAAACGGATCGAAAATGGAATTTTTGGAAAGGCTGAAGTTGCTGGTATCTGGTATAACCGCACCTGCGGGGGTTTGGCCGCAGGTGCGGAGCCGCAGAAGCGGGTAGGAGGGCGCCGATGCAGTTTTGGGTCAGGAGCTAAGGGACCGCAGATGCGAGATCGCACCTGCGATAAAAGAGTCGTAGATGGGGTTTTGGACAGGAAGTGCGAAAAGTGATGGAGGCAGAGAGGTGTTTAAAAATTGGGTTTTGGCCATTTCCTCTCACATTTTCTTGGCTTGGGCGATTCATGGAGGGTTTCAAGAGAGGATTTTCATCATAAATGATAAGGTAAGCTATTCCCCCACCTACCTTGGGTTAAATACATTGATTATGTATAGATTTTAGAGACAAGAGCGGTTGCTCTGATGGTAAGCAACCCCTACGTCCAACCGGGAGGTTGTGAGTTCGAGTCTCACCAAGAGCAAGGTGGGAAGTTCATGGAGGGAAGGATGCTGGGGGTCTATTTGGAAACAGCCTCTCTACCCCAGGATAGGGGTATGGTCTACGTACACACTACCCTCCCCAGACCCCACTAAGAGGGATTATACTAGGTTGTTGTTGTTGTTGTTGTTGTTGTTGTTGTTGTTGTATGTATGTATAGATTTTAGTATGTAAATGGATATAAATTTGGGATTTTGGTAGAAAGAACCTAGAATTTTATATTCTTGGAATTTGACCACGATTTTGGGTATGGAATTATGAGAAAATTATATATTTGAGTTCGTGAGGCTATGTGTAAACTTATTCTTCAAAAATTTTGGAAATCCGGGCACGTGGGCCCCGAGGGCATTTTTGTTAACTTTCCGATCGGGGTTAGGAATTGTTATAAATTGGACTAATACGAGTAGTTTATCGTATATTAATGGATTTGCGTAATCATTGGCTAGTTTTGGATCGTTGGGCATCAATTAGAGTCTTCAGAAGGGCGTGGAATGTCGGTTATGGATCTTCGGAGCAAGGTGGTTCTCCTTTCTAACCTGGTAAGAGGGAATTGTCCCATAGGTAAAATAATTGGTTATGTGCTCCTAATTGTGTGGGCTACGTATGCACGAGGTGACGAGAGCACGTGTGTCGCTACTATTATGCTATTGTCCGGGTAGTTACAACCCAAAAGCATGTTGTACTTGGATTATTTGTGAACCTATTGATAGCTTGAATTGCTTAAATCACATCAAATTAATAAATAAATTTCTAAAAAAATTGAACTTCATTTTCGTGAATTTTTAAAAGAGAATTGGATTTTCTTGGGATAATTGCTCCCTAATGAATTCTTGATTGACTGATTGTTGTGTTTATTTATATTTGACCGTGTCGCATGTATGATTCGCTAGCGGGGTAATGATGCATCTATGGTTCGCTCCGTTCGACCCACAACAGTGCACAGTTTATTTTCTGTTGGAGCAGGTCGTACGCCTCGGCATAATTTGCGCATGCTTGTATTGTTCCCTTAAACTTATTAATGTTGTTATTGCCCCTTCAGGGCTTCAGAATATTTAGATAATAGTGAAAAGGAATTTTGGAAATATCCTATAAAAGAATTAATTGTTTACTTGTTTCCTTCTATTGGATTAAAATCATATTTGAAGAAATCTACGATTTAATGTATTATTGACATCATTATTGGACCACTAGTAAGTGTCGAAGTCGAACATCTCGTCTCTACTTCTTCGAGATTAGACGGGATGCTCATTAGGTACACGTTATCTTCGTACTCATACTACACTACTGTACATTTTTGTTGCACAGGTATATGAAACTCTAGTGGCCTACTAGGCGTAACGGCATGGTTGACACGGAGACTAGGTGAGATGTATTTCCTCGAGGCGATCCGCAACTACTGTAGTCTCTCTCAGGATTTTATTTATTTTCTGTCCATTTGTATTCCGGACAGTTGTTGTACTTTATTTGATTTTTCTTAGAAATTTCTCATGTACTTTGGACACCGGGTTCTGAGATAGTTATGAAGTATTTTGTATTAACTACTTATCATTTAAATTTTATTTGAGACAATTATCTATTCAGTTGGTAAATTTGAAGGAAAATCCTAGATTTCAGAAGTATTAAAACGAAAATTTCATTAAGCACTTTGGTTGGCTTGCCTGACAGTGGTGTCCGGCGCCACCACGACCCTTAGTGGATTTTGAATCGTGACAACCTAAATTTTAGTGCTATTTTTTTACTAATGTGATTTCCTTATACTAGGTGTTGTAACGAAGGGACGAGGGCGAGGGCTTCGACCTATGTGTTCTTTGGGGGTGTCTGAAATAGGACCAACGAATAAAAATCCATTGATTTTTGAGAAAGGGTATATGCAAACTAATATTCCATCTTTTTCATCTACTGATGACATTGTACACTACATCCAAAAAAATTCAGCAAGTATGGTTTGTAAAATTTATTCTCTTTTAGAATCACTTTTGTATTTATTTAGATTTGATTTCCTGTACTAATATGATTTCTTGCACCATGTGCTCTAGGAAAAGGACAAGGGCAAGAGCTTAGATCTATGTGATCCTTTGAAGAATCTGAAAATGAAAAGCTATGCTTCCATCAAAATACTCACTATATGCAGTCCACCCAAAATGTTGAAACAAGTATTTTTATAAAATCTATTCTTTTTTCAGAATTTAATTTAATTTAATTGATGATCTCTCTTGTTACTTCAGTTTATAAAATGACAACAGGAATCTATTTTTAATTTAATGCCAAATATTTATTATTATGATTTCTTGCACAAGGTGCTTTAGGGAAAGGAAGGCGAAAGCTTCGATCTATGTGCTCATTTGAAGAGTTTGAAAAGGAAGACCGATCCTTCCATCCGAATTCTCATTATGCTAGTCAAAGTATGTCAAGACCTTCTAAGAGTGGAAGCTTAGACTCCACCATGTCTGCCGCTCAAGGATTGCAAACAATAAATAAAAACCCTTTGGTTCATGACAAGGAGAATATCCAAACCAATATTTTATTTTCTCCTTCAGTTGATCAAGTTATGCAGTCCACCCAAAAAGTTGAAACAAGTATATTTATCAAATCTATTCTTTTTTAGAATTTAATTTAATTTAATTGATGATCTCCCTTGTTACTTCAGTTTATAAAATGACAACATGAATCTGTTTTTAAGTTAATGCCAAATATTTTTTATTATAATTTCTTACACAAGGTGCTCTAGAGAAAGGAGGGCGAGAGCTTAGATCTCTGTACTCATTTGAAGAGTTTGAAAATGAAGACCGATCCTTCCATCTGAATTCTCATTATGCTAGTCAAAGTATGTTAAGACCTTCTAAGAGTTCAAGATTAGAGTCCAACATGTCTGCCACTCAAGGATTGCAAACAATAAATAAAAACCCTTTGATTCATGATAAGGAGAATATGCAAACCGATATTTTATTTTTTCCTTCTGTTAATCAAGTTATGCGGTCCACCCAAAAAGCTGAAACAAGTATGTTTATCAAATCTATTTGATCACAAGTTTATCATTTTTACAATATTTTCTAAAATTTATAAATTAAGCAAATGTTGGTTCAGGTACTGCTGGAAAGGTAAAAAAGGTTCGAGGAAGTAACAAGTGCAATGGAGTTGCAGCACTTGAAGTTGGAGAGAAGCTAAAAGTAAAATTTTACAATAATCGAACAATTAGAAAGAATAGCAATATATTTTTGAGGCATCTGGGAAAAATAGTTCGTGACAATAATATATGTCCGTTGGGAGTATCATCGTGGGATCGCATTAAGGAAGAAAAGTTAAATCACATGTGGGCAGCTGTTAAGGTAAATGGATGGAATATTCCAATATCTCCTTTGATTCCTCTTTTTATTCCATTGTTGGTGCTTAAGTGTTTATTTTTCTTATTTTTGGCAATTACACTAAGCATTGAGCTTTGTTCTATTCTTTATACAATATGAACTGAAAATGTTAAAAGCTATAAGATAATCATACCTCAGTTGCATTCCGGTCAAAGGGTTTCCTTGGAAACAAGCCCGCTGAACTTTGGTAATGATCTCAAGCTCCTTACTGTAGTGCACCACCTGTGACTTTTACTGAGAAATGTTAAGATGTTTTAGAACTTCATAACTCAAATGAAGATTCACCCTGCTGGAAAGGTGCTCCTGCTTTTCGTATTTCTCTTTGGGACTCTGAGTATGATCCCTGTTCCTGCAAAAAAAAAAAAAAAACCAGGTTAGTTTAAATCCTTACTGGTGTGGCTCTAGTAGCTGAGTGTGTCTCAGTCATGGCTTCTAGTTTTGTGACCCCACACTGTGAAGATGATGTCCAGTATCCCAAAGAGAAGCAGGGTAACTGGCACTAATTGAATCTACATATGGTCTGTTCTACTGATGTAGCTACAACTGGTGCACCAGTTGTTGATGTTGTTGTTGCTGCTAGTGCAACATGGGATTCCTTTTAAGAAACAGAAGTTGTTAAATGAAGATGGTGGAGTTCTAAGTGATTCACAAACTCTTCTTTTGGCTGAAATCAACAACAGTTCTACCTTAATCATGTGATATGCTCCAATAACGCAAATCAATGTGAAATTCAATATAATGGTGCTTTGTTTCTTTTCTTAGTTTTATGTGAACATGTCGCTGCGAAGTCCAGGGGCTCTTTATTTATTAGTGTTCTTTAAAAAAAAGATTAATAATAGGTTTTTGCTCTATGTTTTCCTTGTAGTTCAACAAGTTCCAGCAACATGTGTCATTTTACTTTAATTTGCATAACATATGATAATGTTCATCTTCCACTGTCCTATTTGCCAAATAATCCACTACCTTGTTGATTTCTTTGTAGCAATGTACAAAAAACAGAATGTCTAAGTACCTGGAGTCTATTATTTTTATATTGGATATCAATCTATGTTTGATGTATTGCATGATAAATTTGAGAGTGTTGACATGGATATCCATCGCGGTCATATTTTGGAATGGATGAAAGAGGTATGGAACAAATGGAGAGGACAATTGCATGCAAAATATGTCAAAGGTAAGCCAATCCAAGAGGTTCTTAAGAATGTGCCCGAGGGGGACAAGAAACAATGAGAATAGTTGGTAAAGGAATATTTTTCTACAAAAAGTTTTCAGGTTTGACATAATAATCAATTATGTAATTTTATTTTGTATCGTGATCTTGTAATTGAAAATTTATTTATAGAATTTGAATTTAATGTTGTCACTCAAATATAGGTGTGAAGTAACAGGAATGCAACAAATAGAACTAAGTTGAAAATGCTTCATCATATTGGTATCAAGCCAATTCGAGAGATTATTTATCAAAAAGTATTTTCATCAAATTTATTTTTGCTTAATATTAACGAGATGTTATTTGAAATATTTACTTTTATGTAAACGGCGGAAAACATGGCAAACCACCAGATTTGGCAACTATTTTTTTCGAGACTCGCAAGAAGAATAACACACTTGTTGATCCTGAAACAATCGAGAAACATGTGCGTTTGGTTAATTGAACATGTTCTTTACTTTTAGTTATTATTAGATCTGACAAAAATTTCTCTATGTACATTATAGGCTCAAATCAAGGAATTGGTGCAGTCTGAACCGTCACTTTCTAACATAGAGATTGTAGAAAAATGCTTTGGACCGCAAAGTTGTAGTCATGTATTTGGCTTTGGGGGTGGATTAAAGGCGAAAGATTTGAAAGGTAGAACTGCCTCAAAAACTAAATTATTGGCTAAGATACGTTCAAGTGAAGATGAAAACCAGTCTTTGAAGGATCGTTTGTCTAACTTGAAAAATGAGATGAGAGAATTTAGGCAAGTAAAAGAATTAGTATTAGCGCAACAAACTAATTTCCAGCCTCCAGTTCAAGAGAATGACTACTCGGATCCTCGATGATATCAAGTGAGTAACAACTTACCTAAAACCTCAATTTATTTTGTTGATTTAAGTGTATGTTATTATATATCATTTGCGGAATTTATTCTTTTGTTTATTACGAATTTGCTGGTTGTGCATAGTTTTTAAATGTATTACTTGTTTCTTAATTTTCACTAGTGATTGAAGTTCGATAATCCATATTGAAATCGATAACCCATACTGCTTGTTAAAAGTGATGAGATCCTAGTTTGACCTTACACAAGAGTTGCTTGACCCTTGACACAATCTCAATTTGCTAAAATATTAGCTAACTTGTATTGGAATGTCACGTCCTAGTTATATAAATGGGAATGACTCATAACAAAGTATATATGTTTAAGGTGTAGTTTCTATTCTACACAAACAGGGATGTCTTTTAGATTTTTCTCATTTCTGCATTTTTCAAATCTAATGATGAGGCAGAAACATTGATTTTGCTCATTCTAGTCAAAGCTTCGTTGGCTAAGCATTCAGCAGTTTCTTGAGGATATTCCAAATGCCTAATCAAGTTCACTGCCTCTTGCAGCTTCATTACCTGGTTAAAATTTCACAAGCAGAAATCAACGGTTAGCAGAAGCTAAGGTTTGTTTCTTCTTTTGGTTGTGTTGGTTTGGGGCGGGGAAGGCCTATTGGAAACAACCTCTCTATCTTTATAAGATAGGGGTAAGCTCTGCATACACACTACTCTCCCCACACCCCACTTGTGGGATTACACTTGGTTTGTTGTTGTAGGTTTTTTTTTTGGGGGGCAGGGGGGTTTGGATGTTGAACTTTAGCTCCCATATGCCAGGACTAGCTAAGATAACAAATTCAATATCGCGATCAATTCTTTTAGAGCCAACAATATGTTCCGAGCTTTTAGAAGGCTTATTAGCTGCAACTCCCATTCCAGAATCCAAGGCTGAGCTTCTTACTTTAGGTAAGCGTTTGACGACAACTGATATGAACCGAAAACAATCAACTCAGCTATAGTCTCTACATCAAAATGAAAATTAACAAGGATGGGTAAAAGAATGATATATTATCATGACATTGTTGTATGTTGTTGCCTTCTGTTGATTTCGAAAGCTTCGCCGTCTTTGCATACAACTACTTTATATTCACCCATATTTGCAAGTATTAGTTTCTCTCCATTGATGACTATTGCTAAAGCTGACATAAGTCTTCCATATTGTGAGGCTCCATATTGGCACTGAAGATGTTGGCTTTATTTTCATTAGTGTTCATACAATATGCATTTGAAAAGGTTCTCAGCCCTCTCAGCATTAGCATTAGAGTATGAAAATCTCCTTTATTGGATGAGTTCTCTAATGTAACATATTTTAGTAGCTGAGTTCAAATAATGTTGGCTGAGTTCACTTCCTAAATTACTTGTCTAATGTGACATCTTTTAGTATGCCTACTTGCCTTACTGCTACTTGAGAGATTTGCATTCAGTCATTCTTGTTCTTGTATGCCCAATCTTTCTCTTTAATTAAGTAGTGCCAAGCTGAAATTTTTAGCCTTTAGGTTCTTAAGCTTGCTTTTTGTATACTAGTGATTGAGCTAAGTTACTTTTAACTGTTGCATTGATTCACTGATTCCTTTTGGGTTTTAGAGGCCCTACTAATTTAATTGCAATTAAAGCTTGCCGTAATCTTCTAGAGCATTGAAGAGCTCGTTGCAAATTGATTATGCAATAATTTTGTGACGACCCAAAGGTTTATCACCGTATTTCTTCATTTTTCCGCGCTTCTGAGGCCTTGAAAACATCATTTTTAGTTGCCTCGATTTGCGTGCTCAGTCCGGGCGTGAAGCTGGAAAGTTTTTATGTTAAAATATGTGAATTCTGTAAAAAAAATTGAAGAATTATGATATTAACATTGATATAGTAGACTTTGGTCAACATTTTGGGTAAACGGACCAGGACCCGTGATGTGATGGTCCCGGGAGGTCCGTAGAAAACTATGGAACTCGGGCATGTGTCCGGAGTCGAAATCCGAGGTCCGGAACCCCGGTAAAAGAATTTTTCTGTTAAATTATTTTCTGAAATTATTAAGGAAAAATAGAAATGAAAATGAGCTAGAAAATATAGTATCGGGCTCGTATTTTGGTTCCGACGCCCGGTACAGGTCTTAAATATGCGTTAAGCGCTTTCTGTAAAATTTGGTCAAAATCGGACGTCGTTTGACGTGTTTCAGACCTAAATAGCTAAAGTTGGAAGTTATGAACTTTGAATTGAAAATTTTGAGTTTTGGGGTTTGATTCTTTGATTTTGATATTATTTTGGCAATTTGATCGCTCGAGCAAGTCCTTAGAATATTTTTAAGGTTGTGTGCATGTTTGGTTTGGAGCCCCGAGGGCTCGGGTGAGTTTTGGATAGGTGTTGGATTGCTTTTTCTCATTTTTGAAAGTTTGTTATTCTGCTTCTGTTGTTTCCGCATCTGCGGAAAAGGAACCGCATAAGCGGTTCCGCAGATGCGACATTTTGGCCGCATAAGAAATGGCTTGGACCGCAGAAGCGGTAGCGATTCCGCAAAAGCGGTAACCGCTTAAGCGGTCCTAGATCGCATAAGCGGTCCCTGGAGACTTTAGCTAAAACCGCAAATGCGGTTAATTTTCCGCACAAGCAGGACCGCAGAAGCGGAAATCACTGTTATGTTAAGGGTTTATCCGAGGCTTAATTACAAAAAGTTGAAAAATTATTTGGGAGCTCGGGAGGAGGCGATTTGGAGTGGGAATTGAAGAGGAAATCACTGGGTAATATTTCTATGATCCCTTCAAGTTATATTCCATCATTTCCTAGCTAAATCAACCATTAAAATTCAAAAATTCAAGGTCAAAAATTGAGAAAAATGGGTGAAACTTCTTACGTTTAATTTTGTGATTTTGAGTGGCATTTGACCTCCGATTGGGAGATTTTTATATGGTTAGACTCGTGAGAGTACGAGGGTTCTGAAAGTGTGAAAATTATTCGATTCCGAGACGTGAGCTGGAGGGGCATTTTAGTCATTTTACCTAGCCCTAGCTTTTATTTCAATAGTGGAATCAGTTGTTTGCAATATTATTTACGATTTGTAATTGAATTGAATAGATTTGGGCAATTTGGAGTCGGATACTCGTGGCAGGGGCATCGTTTCATAGTGATTTTTGTACCGATTCGAGGTAAGTGTTTGATCTAACTTTGGCTTGAGGGAATAGTATTACAATATTATTTGCTAATTGCTAAATGTTTAGTACGGTGTATAGGCATGGCGACGAGTATCTATACACCGGTGTCTAGCATGATCGTGGGTCCTTATTGTGCTTATTCTGGTTTTGTTGTGACTCTTCCTTGTTAAATTGGTGAACTCTATATAATGTGAAAAGTATGAGAAGGAATTTATGATTTTGTAAACTCTTTGGAGCATTGGCTCGAATGATAAAGCAACTATTGAGTAAGAAATGAAAGAAAGAGAAAGAGATGTGATCATTCCCTTGCTGGGCTGTTACGTATATTGATTATCTCCCTTGCCGGGATGTGAAGGTTGTTGTTATTGTTCCCTTGCCGGGATTTGATTGTTTACTTGTGTTTTCCCTTGCCGGGATATCTATTACTTTTGTCTATCCCCTCGCCCCCATTGTTTGTGATTGTTGTTTGGGTGAGGTTGAGTGATAAAGCACGATGGGTGATGCCGTGCACGATTGTTTTGATTATATTATGCACGAAGGGACATTCCGTGCCATGTTTTGATTATATTATGCACGAAGGGACATTCTGTGCCATGTTTTGATCATATTATGCACGAAGGGACATTCCGTGGCATGTTTTGATCATATTATGCATGAAGGGACATTCTGTGCCATGTATTGATCATATTATGCACGAAGGGACATTCCGTGCCATGTTTTGATTATATTATGCACGAAGGGACATTCCGTACCATGTTTTGATTATATTACGCACGAAGGGACATTCCTTGCCATGTTTTGGTCATATTATGCACGAAGGGATATTCCGTGCCATCTTTTGATTATATTATGCACGAAGGGACATTCCGTGCCATGTTTTGATCATATTATGCATGAAGGGACATTCCGTGCCATGTTTTGGGTTTATTACTTTTGTTGATTTCGTAGTTGTACCGTTTCGTTCCTTATTTATTTACCTTGAATTCTAAACTGCTATAGCCTCATAGTATGCTCCCCTCCCTTTTTATTTGCCGAGTATTGGTATTCTTTCCCTTTATTTCATATATATATATATATAGAGAGAGAGAGAGAGAGGACTGTATAGGTCGATTTGGTAGTACTGTCTAGCCTCGTCACTACTTCGTCGGGGTTAGGCCAGGCACTTACCAGCACATGGGGTTGGTTGTGCTGATACTACACTCTGTGCATCTTTTTGCACAGATCCGGGTGTTGGGACAGCGGTTGAGTTGCAATATCATTTTGGGAGCGAGCTTTCAATCCAGGGATTCTCGAGGTAGCCTAGCTGGCGTTCGCGGGCCGAAATCCCTTTCCTTTATTTCAGTTTGTTTTCTTTGTACTAAAACAGACATATGTATTTTTCTTTTATTCAGACTTGTTTGTAGTATTCTATAGTAGTCCGTGAGCTAGTGACACCAGGTTTTGGGTAGTGATTTATTTCAAACTTCCGCATTTTTATATCATTTTGTTAAACTTAAAGTCTTCCGCACCTATTTAATTGTTGATAGAATATTTTATTGTTGGGGTTGGATTGAGAGTGTTTAATGTTTGGCTGGCCTAGCTCCGTTAGTAGGCGCCACCACGACGCCCGTTGGTGGGAAAACTCCGGGTCGTGACAAGTTGGCATCAGAGCTCTAGGTTGCATAGGTCTTGCTACTCAAGGGCAAACTTGGTAGAGTCTGAGGGATCGGTACGGAGATGTCTGTATGTATCCCCAGAGGCTACGGAGTTAGGAAAAGTTTCACTTTTGTTCTTTCTTATCGTGCGATTCCGTCTATCAACACTGATTGTCTTTCCTGCTCTGTTCTTTCGCAGATGGCGAGAACACGTGCTTCTTCATCTACCACACCGCAGTCCGAGACCCCAGCATCGGCCCCAGTGGCGGAGCATCAGGTCGGTTTTGAGGAGGAGGTTCCCATCCCAGCAGCTCCAGTAGGCCCAGCTCAGGTCCCAGGAAGACTCATGTTCACCCCGGATCTCCAGGATGCTCTAGTCCGATTGGTAGGCTTCACAGAGAGTGTCATTCGAGCAGGTTTGCTTCTAGGAGTTCAGCCAGCAGTGGCAAATTAGTTGGGTTCAGAGGTTCAGGCCGGGAGTGAGGTCACTTTTTAGGAGGCGGCCAATGTGGGCCGTAGAGTTGAGGTAGTCTTGCCACAGCGAGGCGGTCATAGTTCGGATAAGAGGCCCCGTCATGCAGGCAGATTCAGTGGCACCTCGTCCGGAGGTAGAGGTGCTTATGGTAGAGGCCATCCTCCCAGGCCCTTTTAGTCAGCTCCCCATGTCACTCGTGGTTCTTCAGGTGGTCATTCAGGTCGCCAGGGTCAGTCTCAGTTCCATCAGCTGCAGCGTTCTTGTAAGTGTTATGAGTGTGGTGATTATGGTCACAACAGGAGAGTTTGACCGAGGTTTAGGGGTGCTCAGCTGTAGTAGACGAGGTCTTGCCATGCTTGCGGTAATCCGAGGCAGATTGTCAAATATTGCCCTCGAGTTTATGGCAGCTTCAAGCATCAGAGTTCTCGTGTTATGATTCAGGCACCGGGGGTTCCACAGCATGCCCAGCCGGCTATGGGCGGTGGCAGAGGTCATAGAGGTAGAGGTAGGGACCGTATAGGTGGAGCTAGGACGGGCAGAGGCAGAGGTCAGCCAGTAGTTGATCGCCCTAGAGATACTATTCAGGGAGGTGGGGCCCAGCCCCGGTGCTATGCTTTGCCGGCCAGGCCAGAGGCTGAGTCTTCCGATGCAGTTATTACAGGTACTATTCTGGTTTGTGACAGGGATGCTTCAGTGCTATTTGACCCTGGGTCCACGTATTCATATGTGTCATATTATTTTGCTCCCTACTTGGCTATGCCTAGTGATGCCTTGGGCATTCCTGTATACGTATCCACGTCAGTGGATGATTCTATAGTGGTCGACAGAGTTCATCGTTCCTGTGTAGTAGTATTTGAGGGTCTTGAGACCCGTGTTGATCTATTGCTTCTGGACATGGTTGATTTTGATGTTATATTGGGGATGGATTGGTTGTCCCCGTATCATGCGATCTTGGATTGTCACTTCAAGACCGTGACCTTGGCTTTACCAGACTTGCCCCAATTAGAGTAGAGAGGGACCCCAGGACATACCACCCGCAGTGTCATTTCATATGTTAAGGCTCTACGCATGGTCGAGAAGGGGTGTTTAGCTTATTTGGCATATGTTCGCGATTCCAGCATGGAGGTCCCTTCTATTGATTCAGTTCCTATTGATCGGGAGTATCCAGAGGTTTTTCCTTCAGACCTGCCGGGTATGCCGCCCAACAGGGATATTGATTTTTGTATTGATCTGGCCCCAGGCACACAGCCATTTCTATTCTGACGTATCGTATGGCCCCGCCAGAGCTGAAGGAGCTAAAGGATCAGTTGCAGGATTTGCTTGATAAAGGCTTCATCAGGCCTAGCGTTTCTCCTTGGGGTGCGCCAGTTCTATTTGTGAAGAAAAAGGATGGATCGATTAGAATGTGCATTGATTACCGGCAGCTGAACAAGGTGACAATAAAGAACAAGTACCCACTGCCGAGGATTGATGATTTGTTCGACCAGTTGCAGGGTGCGAAGGTATTTTCAAAGATAGATTTGAGATCAGGTTATCACCAGCTGAGGATTAGGGCGTCTGATGTCCCTAAGACAGTATTTCGCACTCGGTACGGGCATTATGAGTTTTTGGTCATGTCATTTGGGTTGACCAATGCCCCAGCAGCATTTATGGAGTTGATGAACCTAGTGTTCAGGCCTTATTTGGACTTGTTCGTGATAGTTTTCATTGATGATATTCTTGTGTACTCCCGGAGTCAAGAGGAGCACGAGCAGCACCTCAGAGTGGTTCTTCAGACTCTGAAGGATAGCCAGTTGTATGCCAAGTTCTCAAAGTGCGAGTTCTGGTTGCGTTCGATTGCATTTCTGGGTCATGTAGTATCAGCAGCAGGCATTTAGGTGGACCAGAAGAAGATTGAGGCAGTTAAGAATTGGCCTCGACTAGCTTCAGCTATGGATATTCGGAGTTTCTTGGGGTTAGCCGGTTATTATTGTCGATTTGTGGAGGGATTCTCGTCTATTGCAGCCCCGATGACCAGGTTGACTGAGAAGGGTGCTCAGTTCTAGTGGTCAGACGAGTGCGAGGAGAGCTTTTAGAAGCTCAAGACAGCTTTGACTACGGCACCGATCTTGGTTTTGCCCTCAAGTTCAGGCCTTATACAGTTTATTGTGATGCTTCCCGTATTGGGCTTGGCGCATTATTGATGCAAGATGGCAGGGTCATTGCTTATGCTTTGAGACAGTTGAAGATTCATGAGAAGAACTACCCAGTCCATGATCTAGAGTTGGCAGCTATTGTTCATGCATTGAAGATTTGGAGACATTACTTATATGGTGTGACGTGTGAGGTGTACACTGATCACAAGAGTCTGCAATACTTGTTCAAGCAGAAAGAGTTGAACTTGAGGCAGCGGAGATGGTTAGAGCTATTAAAGAATTATGATGCTACTATTTTTTACCACCCAGGGAGAGCCAATGTGGTGGCGGATGCATTGAGTAGGAAGTCAGCCAACATGGGTAGTCTTGCTTATGTTCCG